>RCUC01154175.1:0-50699 GCA_003697995.1 Taxidea taxus jeffersonii | reverse complement strand
TTTTCATAGATAGCTTTGATATTATTGAGGTATGTAGCCTCTATCCCTACACTGTGAAGAGTTTTGATCAGGAAGTGATGTTGTACTTTGTCAAGTGCTTTTTCAGCATTTATTGAGAATATCATATGGCTCTTGTTATTTCTTATATTAATGTAGTGTATCACATTGATTGATTTGCAGATGTTGAACCAACCTTGTAGCCCTGGAATAAATCCCACTTTGTCATTCTGAATAATCATTTAATGTACTGTTGGATCCTACTGGCTAGTATTTTGGTGAGAATTTTTGCATCTGTGTCCATCAGGGATATTGGTCTGTAACACTCTTTTTGGTTGGGATCCTTGTCTGGTTTTGGAAAAAAGGTGATGCTGGACTCAAAATGAGTTTAGAAGTTTTCCTTCCATTTCTATTTTTTGGAACAGTTTCAGGAGAGTAGGAATTAATTCTTCTTTCAATGTTTGGTAGAATTCCCCTGGGAAGCAGTCTGGCCCTGGGCTTTTATTTGTTTGGAGATTTTTCATGACTGTTTCAAACTCCTTACTGGTTATGGGTCTATTCAGGTTTTCTATTTCTTCCTGGCTCAGTTTTGGCAGTTTATATGTCTCTAGGAATGCATCCATTTCTTCCAGATTGTCAAATTTGTTGGCATAGAGTTACTCATAATATGTTCTTATAATTGTTTGTATTTCTTTGGTGTTGGTTGTGATCTCTCCTCTTTCATTCATGATTTTATTTATTTGGGTCCTTTCTCTTTTCTTTTGGATAAGTCTGGCCAGGGGTTATTCAATCTTATTAATTATTTCAAAGAACCAGCTCCTACGTTTCATTGACTTGTTCTATTGTTTTTTGGTTTCTATTTCATTGATTTTTGCATTGATCTTTATTATTTCTCTTCTCCTGCTGGATTTAGGCTTCCTTTGTTGTTCTTTTTCCAACTCCTTTAGGTGTAGGGTTAGGTTGTGTATTTGAGACCTTTCTTGTTTCTTGAGAAAGCCTTGTATCGCTATATATTTTCCTCTCATGATTACCTTTGCTGTGTCCCACAGATTTTGAACCATTGTGTTTTCATTATCATTTGTTTCCATGATTTTTTTTTTCAATTCTTCTTTAGTTTCCTGGTGGACCCATTCATTCTTTAGAATGATGCTGTTGAGTCTCCATGTATTTGGGTTCTTTCCAAATTTCCTCTTGTGATTGAGTTCTAGCTTCAGAGCATTGTGGTCTGAAAATATGCAGGGAATGATCCCAGTCTTTTGATACTCGTTGAAACCTGATGTATGACCCAGGATATTATCTATTCTGGAGAATGTTCAAGGTACTCTAGAGAAGAATGTGTATTCTGTTGCTTTGGGATGGAATGTTCTGAATATATCTGTGATGTCCATCTGGTCCGTTGTGTTATTTAAGGCCTTTGTTTCCTTGCCAATCTTTTGCTAGGATGATATTTCCATTTCAGTGAGGGAGGTGTTAAAGTCCCCTACTATTATTGTATTATTGTCGATGTGTTTCTTTGATTTTATTATTAATTGTATTATATTGTTAGCTGATACCAGGTTAGGGGCATAGATATTTAAAATTGTTAGATCTTCTTGTTAGACCATTTGAGTATGATATAGTGTTCTTCCTCATCTCTTATTATAGTCTTTGCCTTAAAATCTAATTAATCTGATACAAGGATTGCCACCCCAGCTTTCTTCTGATGTCCATTACCATTGTAAATTGTTTTCCACCCCCTCACTTTAAATCTGGAGTTGTCTTTGGGTCTAAAATGAGTTTCTCGCAGGCAGCATATAGAGGGGTTTTGGTATTTTATCCATTCTGAAACCCTGTGTCTTTTGATTGGGGCTTTTAGCCCACTTACATTCAGGGTAACTATTGAGAGATATGAATTTAGTGCCATTGTATTTCCTATAAGGTGGCTGTTACTGTATATTGTCTCTGTTCCTCTCTGATCTACTACTTGTAGGCTCTCTCTTTGCTCAGAGGACCCTTTCAATATTTCCTATAGAGCTGGTTTGGTGTTTGCAAATTCTTTCAGTTTTTGTTTGTTCTGGAAGCTTTATACCTCTAATTCTGTTTTCAATGATAGCCTAGCTGGATATAGTATTCTTGGCTGCATGTTTTTCTCCTTTAGTGTTCTGAATATATCATGCCAGTTCTTTCTAGCCTGCCAGGTCTCTGTGGATAAGTCCACTGCCAATCTCATATTTTTACCATTGTATGTTACAGATGTTTTTCCAGGGCTGCTTTCAGGATTTTCTTTTTGTAGCTAAGACTTGTAAATTTTACTCTTAGATGATGGGGTGTAGACCGATTCCTATTGATTTTGAGGGGTGTTCTCTGCACCTCCTGGATTTTGATGCTTGTTTCCTTTGCCATATTAGGGAAATTCTCTAAAAGAATTCTCTCCAATATACCTTCTGCTCCCCTCTCTCTTTCTCCTTCTTCTGGAATCCCAATTATTCTGATGTTGTTTTGTCTTATGGTATTACTTATCTCTCGAATTCTCCCCTCATGGTCCATGTCCAGCCTTTTTATTCTCTGTCATTTGGTCTTCTATATCACTAATTCTTTCTTCTGCCTCATTTATCCTAGCAGTAAGAGCCTCCATTTTTTATTGCACCTTATTAATAGCTTTTTTTATTTCAACTTGGTTAGATTTTAGTTCTTTTACTTCTCCAGAAAGTGATTTTATTCCTCTGGACAGTGCTTCTCTAGTATCTTCCATGCCATTTTCGAGCCCATCTAGAACCTTGAGAATAGTTATTCTGAACTCTATATCTGACATATTACCAATGTCCATATTGATTAGGTCCCTAGCCTTCGGTACTGCCTCTTGTTCTTTTTTGTGCAGTGAGCTTTTACACCTTGTAATTTTGTCCAGATAAGAATATATGAAGGAGCAAATAAAATACTAAAAGTTTTACAAAGACCCCAGGAAAATGTGCTTTAACCAAATCAGAAGAGATCCCAAATCATGGGGTGGAGAAAGAGGGTAAAAAGGAGTTCAGAAAAAAAAATAATAAAAGAAGAAAACAAAGAAAAAATATAAAAAAAGAAAAAAAATATATATGTGTGTATATATATCTATGTATATATATACATATGCACATATATTATATGGTGACTAGAACAAGGTCACCCACTTAATTTTGGGAGTATTTTGGTCTCTTAAAAGAAACTACCTCCCCAAATTTTAAAGAATGAAAAACATATATATGGGTAAGCACAATGAAGGGATGGAATATGACTATAAAGATGAAAATTTTTTTTTAAATTTCTAACACAGGTAAGTTGGTTGGGAGAATAAGGAAAAAAAGAAAGTGGAGAGAATTTGCTCAGGCTGGAGACTAGAACAAGGCCAGTGCTAGATTTATGGTGTATTTTGATCTCTTAGAAGAAGTTGTACCCCAATTTTTTAGAAGAAAAATCCCTATATGTATACAAAAATTAAAGTTAGATACAATGAAGGATAAAATATGACTGTAATAATGAAGGTCTGGGCACCTGGGTGGCTCAGTGAGTTAGGCTGCTGCCTTCGGCTCAGATCATGATCTCAGGGTCCTGGAATCGAGTCCCGCATTGGGCTCTCTGCTCAGCAGGGAGCCTGCTTCCCTGTCTCTCTCTGCCTGCCTGTTTGCCTAGTTGTGATCCCTCTCTGTCAAATAAACAAATAAACTCTAAAAAAAATAATAATGAAGGTTCAAGAAAGATTTTTTTAACGAAAGGTATTAATATAAACTAGTTAAAAATGTTAAAAGAGGAGAGGGTAAAAGTTAAAAAAAATTAGCAGAGGAAGGGGCGCCTGGGTGGCTCAGTGGGTTAAAGCCTCTGCCTTTGGCTCAGGTCCTGGTCCCAGGATCCTGGGATCGGGCCCCACATCTGGCTCTCTGCTCAGCAGGGAGCCTGCTCCCCCCCCACCTGCCTCTGCCTACTTGTGAACTCTGTCTGTCAAATAAGTAAATAAAATCTTTTTTAAAAATTAGCAGAAGGAAAAGATTAAAAAAATAATTAACTTTTCAAGACTAAAATTCATTCGGAGAAAGCCATGAATTCCATGCTTTGCTTTCTCCAACTCTGGATTTCCACTCTTCTCCTTAGTAAATGAACTTGGGCTTGGCTGGATTTCTTGTTGATCCTCTGGGGGAGGGGCCTGTTGTAGTGATTCTCAAGTTTTGTTGACCGGGGCAGAATTGCACTGCCCTTGCCAGGGGCTAGACTAAGTAATCTGCTTCGGTTTGTTTTTGGGAGCTTTTGTTCCCTGAGTCCTTTCTGTAGAATTCCGGAGGATGAGAATGAAAATGACAGCCACCCAGTCTCTGGCTAGTGGAGTGGAGAGCTTGGGGCCCCACTCCTCAGTGCGCCCTCAGAAAAAAGCGCTCACTCACTCCCGTCTCCCTGGCCTCAGGCTATGCTTGGAGAAAAGAGCTCAACCATTCCCGTCTCCCTGGCCTCTGGCTGCGCTCTAAACTCACCCAGCCTATGACCAAGCATCTCTGTCTCTGGCACACAGCTTTGCCTGGAGTCTCCAAACCCTGCAGAACCCTGAGCTCTTCCAAGATGTGGTCTCCCCGGATCTTGTGAGGACCCCACTCACAGAGCAAGGGCCTGTGCCACATGTTATAGTTCAAGGTAACCCTGAGTTGGGAGCTCACTCCTTGGCTCTGTCTCTGTAGCTGGCTTCCCTGCTCTAATACCTGTGAGCTCTGCCACACCCAGAAAGCCCTGATCCTTCTGTGACCACAGACCAGAGGGGCCTGTGGGACCTGAGTCCCCTCTGACCTGAGGCCATGCTGTCCCCACTTGGGCTTCCCCCGGTTTAGCCTCTGAAATGATGTTCTCAGTGGGCAAACTTTTAAAAGTCCTGATTTTGTGCTCCATTTCTCCGCCACTTGCCGGGAGCTGGACCCTCCCCCTGTGGTCCCATCACTTTGGATTCACTTCTCTGCTGGTCCTACCTTTCAGAAAGTGGTCAATTTTCTATTTCTAGAATTGTTGCTCTTCTTCTCTTTGATATCCTGTTGGATTTGTTGGTGTTCAGAATCGTTTGATAAGCTATCTCACTGATCTCCTGCTACCTGATGTCATCGCAGTCTGCTACTTCTTTGTCATCTTGACTCCTCCCCCCAAAAATCTTGATAACAGTAGAACAAGGTCTTCTACTTCATTTTTCAAAATTGATTTTGCTCTTCTTGACCATTCTCAATTTTATAAAATTTTAATTTGAGATAGTCAGAATATAAACATTTTTCTAGGTTTTTATTTTGCATTTTTATTTGCAATTGCATTGGGTTTCAAGGCAATTTGGGAACTCATATCTTTGCAATATGCAATATGGTGTCTTTTCCCATTTCTATAGACTGTTTTTTTCCTCAATGTAGTATTTTTTTTTTAATGTTTAACATAACTCTTCTTAGATTTATTCATATGCATTTGATATGATTAGTTATTGTATATATTTTCCTTTGTTGTTTAGACAAAATAAAATAAAGTTGATCATTTTTGTGTATTGACTTTAGATTTTATATATTAAATGACAAACATTTAAACTAGATTATTAATTCTAATAATTATAATAAGTTATTTCCAATTTTGAGGTATATAATCATATTATTTAGCAAGTACAGTTTTTTTTTTTAAGATTTTATTTATTTATTTGTTAGAGAGAGAGAGAGAGAGCGAGCACAGGCAGACAAAGTGGCAGGCAGAGGCAGAGGGAGAAGCAGGCTCCCTGCCAAGCAAGGAGCCCGATGTGGGACTCGATCCCAGGACGCTGGAATCATGACCTGAGCCGAAGGCAGCTGCTTAACCAACTGAGCCACCAAGGCGTCCCAGCAAGTACAGTTTTAATTCTTCTTTTCCAGATTTTATAATTATTTCCTTTCCTTTTATTATATTGTCCCACTGTAATAATCTCATACAGTGTTGATTATAAGTTTTAATAAAAAGCAATTTATAGATTTCCATAGAGAAATTTATATATATCATACCCTTATTTTGGGTATTTTACAATTTTATTATCAATAACCTACTTCTGTTTTTTTTTTTTTTTTTTAAGATTTTTTATTTATTTATTAGAGAGAGAGAGAGAGAGCACAAGCAGACAGAGAGGCAGGCAGAGGCAGAGGGAGGAGCAGGCTCCCTGCCGAGCAAGGAGCCCGATGTGGGACTCGATCCCAGGACGCTGGGATCATGACCTGAGCCGAAGGCAGCCGCTTAACCAACTGAGCCACCTAGGCGTCCCTTTTAAAGTCTTCTTCAGAAACTTTCATCTTGAGGATTTGTTTGTTTATTAATTCTGAAAACTTTTAGACATTATGCCATTATGCCTTTATATATTGCAAGTCTAACTTCATTACTGAACTGGTATTAATCTCTTGTTCTATATGACATATATTTATTCTCTTTATCTTCCTTTGTCTATTTTGAATCAGGGTCTAAGCCCATGGGGTTGGACTTTCTGGCTTACTTACAATATTAATTATTTTATTTCAGAAGTCATTTGTTTCATACTTTTTAGATTATCAATGTTTTCCTAATTTGTTGTCTTTTTATTTTTTATTTTTAATTATTTTATTTTATTTTTAAATTTTTTATCTTTTATTTTTATGGATGGGCTTCATTCAGTCAACTGAAGGCCTGAATGGAACTAAGGACTGATATTTCCATAGCAAGAAAGAGTTCTGCTTGTAGACATGTTTCAGAATAGAGCTGCAACATTGACTCTTTTAGTGTCTAGGCAGTCCACACTATATGATTTCAACTTACCAGTCTCCATGATCGTATGATCCAATTCCTTGAAATCTCTCTTTATCTCCATTCTATTGGTCCAGAGAAGAAGGAAGACTGAGTTTCTGTCTCTGCTTATTGAGTCTTTCACTGGGACTACCGGCAATAATACTGTATGTTCTGGTGTTAAACTCCTCTGCACTGATCTCCTGTAAGAAGTGAGATAGTGTAATAGAATCATTTTCTTGTTTTTTGCTTCTTAATAATTTTAATTTACTCCTTAGAAGATCAACAATGCCTTATTTATCCCTAATATAGTATGGAGAGACCCTCAGCTGCCAAACTCTGCTGCATCACTGTTCCTGAAGGTCTCAGAGCAAAAATAAAAACAAACTTCTTCATTTTACAAGAAAAAAATTCAGTTGCTAAAAAGAAAAGGCTCAATTCTCACACATTGAAATTGAGGCATTATGGAAATATATACCTAATTATAAATAATGGCTTCTTCTGTAATTTAATTTAAGAAATGTGAATTAAAGTTACAGGACTCATATAATGTTTTTGATTCTTCCTAATATGTTCTTTCTCACTTTTTATATTACTGAGTTCCATAAATTCATAAGTTCTACAAACTTAACCATTGTTTTGCACACAGTTATTATCCTCAGCTAATCTGGAACTGAGGAATGTGTGTGTGAGTGCATGTGTATTTTGAGTGTACTCATGAATTTTAAATAGTTCTCAGATTCATTAGAATTCATGAACTTATACTTAATATCACTTGACAAAGTTTTGCAATGTTTAACATTTATGAAAATCTAATATCCAGTAATAATAAATAACTTGAGATACAGATATTTCTTATCTAATAATTACAATTGTTATTTTAAGCAAACAGTAAAGAAAGAGGAACTTTTCCTAAGGGGTAACTACAAGGACACTAAAGAATGCCATTTTCTGTGAAAGGCATATCTATGTAGTTAAACATGTTTTTATTTAATAAACACATATTTTAAAACTAGATTGAGAGCTTTTAGGGAATACCAATATGGTTTCCATCTTCAAAGAGCTTACAATTAAGAATTAGTAGACAGTTCAGGAAAAGTAGCTTTGGGCACAAAACTTGAAGGATGCATGAAAATTAGCAAAGTCTTATAAAAGAGAATAAAGTAAGCTCCATGTAGGCAGTATTTATCCATTCTATTTTTCCCTGTGTATGATGCCTGGAACAGTGTAGAAAAGCAGTTGGTGTCCCACTAATATCCATTAACAACCATAATGGGAATAAAAACATCTCAAGAAAAGGTCTTTGTGAGCATAGGAAACAACATAAATTGTTTGTATATGGTTTCCACATTTTTTATTAACATATAATGTATTATTTGCCCCAAGGGTACACATTTTAGTATTAAAAAAAAGAATCCAGTTCTTCCAGTCTATAATTATTTGGAGAAATATAATTGTACTGAAGATGTCAAGTAACCTCTCTTTTTTCCTCTCTCTTTTTTTTTTTTTTAAGATTTTATTTATTTGACAGAGAGAAACACAGCAAGAGTGGGAATGCAAGTAGAGGAAATGTGAGAAGGAGAAGCAGGCTTCTCATGAGCAGGGAGCCTGATGTGGGACTGGAACCCAGGACCCTGAGATCATAACCTGAGCTGAAGGCAGATGCTTAACAACTGAGCCATCCAGGTGCCCCAGTAACTCCTCTTTTACTTGATTTTTCTAATATGTTCTTTACATGGTAATTGACTTGAAGAGTACATTAGAAATAGTTTGTAAATGAAACAAATGGTAAAGAAAAAAAGAGTAATGAAAATCACAATGGAAAATTTTCAAACTGTGTATCCTAGTTACTTAGCTTTAACTCTCCCACTTTTTCTGTGAGGTCAGTATGTAGCACAACTATTTCATTGTCTGTTCGTTGTTGAACAAATTATTTCTTATACAGAATTCACAGATATATTGGAGACTCAAAAACCTATACTTTCATTTCCAGTTGAAAATGTCATCTGGCTAGCAGTCCTTGAAATAGCCTCCTCCACCTTCTCTCTAAAGTTGTTAGGAAGAGAGTTTAAAAAGATGAAATTGCACAACACTGTGAACTGGGACTCACTGTCAACTTATTGTCAGAATATGAGAGGAATTTCCATTAACTACAAGGCCAAGGAGAGTGGATTAAACATACAATCAGTATGATGCTCCTAGTATGTCTGCCTGCCAGAAAGTAGATAGAAAGACCATTATTTCTTCCCTCTTTCTCTAATCCCTGGATCAGACACAAAATCTTAATGAAGCAAAAAACTGAATAGCCATCCTTCTACTGACTGCATGCTAAAATTTAGGCAGTGTTACAGTTTCCCATGCCCCCAACTCTGACCCCTAATAGTGTTTTATTTTTTTAATTCACTTAAGATATTATAATTTAGGGGCGCCTGGGTGGCTCAGTGGGTTAAAGCCTCTGCCTTCGGCTCAGGTCATGATCCCAGGGTCCTGGGATCGAGCCCTGCATCGGGCTCTCTGCTCTGCAGGGAGCCTGCTTCCCCCTGCCTCTCTGCCTGCCTCTCTGCCTACTTGTGATCTGTCAAATAAATAAATAAAATCTTAAAAAAAAAGATATTATAATTTTAAAAAATACCATACAAGTAAAAAATTGGGATAAAGGAAGGGAAAGAATTACTGGAAATGACTTGAAAGCTGAGACTGTGACTTCTATAACTGGAGCACTAATTGAGGAGGAGAAACAAGATAGGTTCTAATAGGGCTCTAATAGGGCTTTATGAGTTCTACACATTTAAGGTAGATGGGAGAGGACCCATGTCAATGGATGAAAACACTTAGTAGATAAAATGCAGACAAATGTTTGAAATTGGGTTAAGAATTATGCATACTTTGATCTGTAGGTTTATGCAATTATCCATCAAAGTTAATGGATTGGGATACCCACCCTCTTTCAACAATAGGTAAACATGAATACCGGTATTTCTAATAATATCAATGTAAGGTGCCCTTACCCTCCACACACACACTGAGTTTTTATTATCCAGTGTTATTGTCTTTTTAGTGCCTATTACCTCTGAACTAGGACTTCTTTATCTTTTTGCTAGTGGTGGTTTTGCTAACTAAATTATGTGCTCACTGAGCACAGGATTCTTCACTGTTTCATTCACTTTTCTAGCCTGAGACCAATTAGTGCTTGACAAATATTTATGAAATTAAATAGTGGAAATCCAAAAGCATAAGTTAAAAAGGAGACTGAGGGGAAAAGATCCAGAGAAAGACTGATGCATTGATACATGTAATTATCTCCTACAAAGCCTTAGATCATAAAGTAAACTTACATGCTGTAGCATTTCCTTGGATTTCTAATATCTTTTTGAGCTGTGCTCAACTGATTTAGTCAGGCACTAATACCATGCAAGCTTTAACATAGAAGACTTTTCATAAAAACGATCAGAATATGGAAAAAAATAGCGAAAGAGAGTTCTCTTCCCATAAAAGTTGATCCTAATGCAAGTTACTTCATGCAGACACACATCTGAAAGTATGTGTTTGATCCTGTGTCTCTGAGGTAGAGACAGCGATAATGATGCTTCCAATGTATCTTCAAAATGAATGTAGATCAGGGTCCTCTTGCTGGACCCTGAAGGGTTTTTTGTATGGAAAAGGCAGAGACTCAGGATCATTAAAGAACTTCTAACAAAATTATTTAGTGTGTTTGTCTAGGCACTGAAATTTATATTCTGGATGATTTTATTTCAGGATGTTTGTCTTAAATGAGACATAAATAATTGCTTTGCACCAGACACACTATAGTATTTGTATGTTATAATTATATGAAACATGGTATGCTTACAGCTAAGATATCTTATATCAATTAATATAAAGACTTTAGTAGAAGATGGAATGTGTATCTGTAGTAATGTATATCAATAAATATGAAGACTTGGGGCACATGGATGGCTCAGTGGGTTGAACTTCTGACTCTTGGTTTTGGCTCAGGTGGTGATCTCAGGATCCTGGGATTGAGCCCCAGGTCTGTTCCCCATTCAGTACAGACTCAGCCTGTCCCTGTCCTCCCCACTGCTTTCACTCTTTCTCTCTTCTCAAATAAATAAGTGAAATTTAAAAAAAGGAATGTGAAGGCTTAAAATTTTTATATCCTATTTTGATTAGCAGAAAAATGTTCATATTGAATATAGTTACAGTACAATGTTATGATGTGGAAAGACAGCAATGATACTGACAGCCAACTTGGAATTCTTTACTAAAATGAAGAGAAAAGGTATAAAGAGATGAACAATCATGGAAAGAACAATATATAACTGAAGAGAGAGAACAAAGACCCAGTATAAGAATGAAAAGTGTTATTGATAGAAATCTGAAAATTTTTAGGAAAATTATTGCACAAAACATAGGTGTAAACTTACTGATTTGAAAATGATGTATAAGTATTTAGGTTGAAAATCATACTCTATTCAACAACAAAATTAATGTGGTGCAAATGATAGGAGGCACCTCCTGTTTACATTTTTGTTTGTTCTTTTCTTTGTCAACTGGGGACAATAAAAATGCTAAAAGCAAGTTGATCAATATGCTTGTAAAGTTTTGAGAGTAGAGGATCATGTCCTCTATATTTTATATCATAGAAATTTAATTGTCAGGTATATTGACAGACTTATTCATACAACTCAGAAAATATTCTACTCAATTTCTCTTATTCTTTAAAGCAAACATACATAGAGCAAAATCATCAGGGTTCTTAGAAAAAACGTAAAATGCACAAATCAAATCTAGATAGTTTAGGCAGTGTATTGGTTTATTAAATAATATCACATAGGTTTTGGAACTACTCAGAAGTTAAGGGAAATCCATGCTTTACTACACTTGCTGTCCTGCTAGCATTGATGTATTCCCTCTACTGGAATCAGGCTTGCTAGCACTGAGAACTTGTGATCACTTCAACTATGTCGGCCACCACTGAGGGCTGATATTTTGCTTCTCACCATACCAGTAAAAATAAACATCTGAGATAGCCTATTTTATCTCAATGCTCCCTTCTGAATTCAAATCTTTATAGGGGTGTCCTCTGATTCGTAACTTAAGTCATAAGCACAAGACATCACTATATAGAATGGGTACTTAGCTCTGACTTTCTGTGTAAGGAACATGTAGATTCAATATATAAGAATGCTTCTAAATATTAAAGAGAAAATTCAAAATGTGAAGACAATCAAGAATATGAAAATACCTATGACAACAAAACAAGTAACAAAATAACACAGTAAGCCAATCAACCTACCAGCCAACAACGGAGAGCCAATAAACAAGATTTATTCCTGTTGATAGATGCATGAACCATTAATATCTTAAGAACAGGCAAGTCATGGTGCAAAATAGCCCTCTCTTTTTGTTTGTACTATAAACTTGGGAATCCTGAAGAATCAAACTGATGTAAGACCTGCTCCCAGAGCCATTCCTTTTCTGTTCAATTTCCTTATAATTTAGAAATATATGCCTTGCATCATATCTTTCACTTATAATCCAGGATGCATTTATTCCCATGTTTAGTAACATCCGAAAACAATAATGAATCTTCTCTTACTTCATAAAACTTATTAAACTGTTGAATTTTTTGAGAAAATAATGTTAGAAGAATTATTGAACAAAATATGTAAACATTCAGGTGTTAGGAGAATTAATGAACAAGTGACTCTTCCTTCCTCCCTCCTTTCTACTCTTCTCTCTCTCTTTCTCTCTCTCTATCCCCCTTCCTTCCTTCCTTCCTTCCTTCCTTTCTTCCTTCCTTCCTTCCTTCCTACCTTCCTCCCTCCCTTCCTTCTTTCTTTCTCTTTCTTCTTCCTTCCTTCCCTTCCTCCTTAGCTTCCTTCCTTTCTTTTCCTTTCCTTTACCTTCCCTTCCCTACCTTACCCTTCCCTTCCCTTCTCTTCTCTTTTTCTTTTCTTTTCTTTCTTTCTTTTATTTTTTCCTTCCTTACTTCCATCCCCTTCTCTTTCTTCTTTCTTTCTCCTTCCTTCCTCCCTTCTTCTCTTTCTCCTTTCTTCCTTTCCTTTCTTTTTTTCTTCCTCTCCAGAACTGTACTTGAGTGTAGAACAACATAATTGCCTTGCATTTCCAAAGAACTTGAAAATTATTTCCTCAAATTTAAAACTCTTAGTAATGCAATCAGTGGATTAAAAAATGTGAATTGGCAGCTATACAATGGCAGGTATTATCTGCTACCAACTATTTTGTTATAACACTTCGTCTACCTCTTTGAAGGAAGAATGTTTATTGTAGTAGTTATTTTGTAAATAAAGAGTATTAGAAGTTTCTAAAATTTCAATCTCAACTTCACTTTTCCAAAAATAATGTAAAGTAATTGTAAAAAAATGAATATACAAATTTTCAGTGTACTGCACATCATATAAAAATCCAAATATACCTGCTGATTGGAAAATAATATTTCAGTATTAGTTATTATACAAATGTATGATCTTGGAGGAGTTGATAAAGATGGTGCCATAGGAGGCTCCTGAGTTCCCCCTCCCACAAATGCACCAAATGTAAGGGCTACATGTGGACCAGTTTCCTCTCCAAGGGACCCACAAACTAGTTGAGTGACTCCTATACATTAGACAAATTAGAATATACCCACATCAAAATAGTTAATAAAAGGCTAAGTCCCACCCCAAACACAGTGCCATACAATTGAGAGTGGGAACCTTTAACTCTGAGCTTCTCACTGAGGACCAAAGAGTTTGGACCCCATATTTAGCACCCCAACTTTTAAGACTCCCAGTGTAGGAACTGGCTTCCAAAACCCCTACCTTTGGAAGCTGATGGGGCTTGTATCCAGGAGATCCACAGGCCATAACAAAGAAAGAGACGCTCTTACTGGGCATGCAGGCACTCTCCACTTGTTATCCCATCATGGGCTCAGCGCAGAGGGAGCAGTTAAAATCGTTCATCTCTCAAATAATGGTAAAGGGTGAACACTTTATGGAGAGGAACAAAAGTCTATCATATTCTCAGTATTCAATATGTTATTACTGAATACATGAAATAAAATTTTTCTCACCACTTGACATGGGCATGTAAAATGAGTAACTGTATTAATATTTACTTTTAAAACTAGAAATCTGGAAGTAGAACGTTTTGGTGTGATAGACTATTAGAAACTAAAATAGATGCATGCATGTGTGTGTATGTGTGTTTGTGTATTCTTCCACCTTTTTAATTGTTCTAGTAGCATTGTCTTCAGGAAAGAGAAGACCCAATTGATTCACTAGAGCTTGACACATCTAGGTTGGCTAAACAAAAAGTATGATCCTTGCTTATGTGACGTACATAACCTAAAGATAGCTTCAGCTCTTAAATAAGCACAATGCTCCTTTAAGTGGAAAGTATGCAATACAAGGAAGTTTTATAGTAAAAGGAAATATGAATTATAAATCTAAAATGTCAAGGTTTATAGCCCCAGGAGTTGTGTTTTAGAAAAGATGTTCATTGAATGCAATAAATAAGAAATTATTTCAACTTTAATCTGTAAATTTTAATATTAATAAATAACTACCATGTTCACAGAAAAGTTTGTTACCAGGAACTGCCTCTGGTTCAATCCCCATAATGAGGATTTGAGGATGTATTTACCTTCTCATTGCAGAAATGAGGAAACAGATGCTCACAGGGGCTGACTGCATCAAAATTACAGAGTAAATTGAAAGGCAAAAGACACTTTAAAATTTGGCTCCGAACACTGTTTCAGCTTGGATTCTGCATGCATTCAACAACATTATCAACATTCTCATCAGTCATTTTGAAATGTCAATTTTTCAACTAAAATACCATGCCTTAATTGATGAACCAACATCTTATTCAAGAGTTAAGTTTCTAAAGTCAAAGGCATTTCAACAAATGCCCACGTAAATCAAAGTGGCATAGCCCAGCATTCATGTTGTCACGCTATAAATCTTAGCTCTTCCCCCTCACAGCTCTGTAAATTTGGCTAGGCTTACATGTGTGCCTCTATTTTTTTCTTATTTAAGAGTGAAAATAATAATCACTGAGTGCCTAGGATGTTGAAGTGGTTAAACAATTTCATGCATGTAAAGAACTGAGACGCTGAGACCCTGTCTGGGATATGAGAAATGCTCAATACAAGTTTATTATTGTTATTATTAGTATTATTATTATTACCAAGAAAATGCCTTTATATTGCCTATATTACTTTTTTCCCTATATTTGTGGACCTTTTTAATATTAGCCATAATTATTAACACAGAACATTTTCAAACTTCCATTGCCATAATATACTTTTATAAAGAAATTGTATAAAATTCATATATTTATAATATAAGTGTACCATAAAACTAAAAAGTTCTGTTTCTTTTTGCAATGATTACATTGCAGACTATTCCTTCCACATTTTATGTCACCCAAGTAAATGACAATGTGCAGCCACCCTGTAGGTGATTTATATACGTTTGTTAAATTACAGTGAGATATTAAACTGTTTTCTGTCACTGTCTAAATCTAAATGGCACCGGATTGTTAAAATGTACATTTCAAGTTCACATGGCATATAACACTTATAACCTGACTTCTGAAGAGCTACATGTCCAGAAAGCATTACCCAGCTCTTCTGTGTACTTGTAATTTATACAGTAAAGATGCATTTGGATCCACTCCTCCTCCTCTTAAAGGCTTCTGCCAGAGTTAGGAACAGAGATTATTCTTGCTAATTTGCGTCCCTCGTAAGAGGGGAACTTTTCTTGGAAAGTTTTTCTTTATGTTCCTCAGTTGTGGTTGGGTTGAAGAAATATGGAATAGTAAATAATGAGATGGCTGAGGCGCTCCAGCTCCTTATCCTGTTATGCAGTTTTCTTGGTCACAATTCAGAGCCTACGGATAAGGAATGGTTCTGACAATTACTCATGTGTATTTGCCAGTAATGGTGCAATGGAAAGATTACTGCAAACAGAAGAGCCCTGGACTGAGTTGATGGTATCTATTTTTTTAATTATATTTTTAGATAGTGGTTGTTAATAAAACTTTATCTCTAATTTTTGCGATGTCTATGATTTCCTGTCATCCCTTATGTTGATACCATTATGTTCTAAAAATTGTCAATTTTTTTGTCTGTGAGGATTTTATAATTTGAATCAACTATGACTACATGATATACCCTGAATATATATTCAGTAAGTTTTAATAAAGTATGGTCACTTGTTATACTTAATGCTTTTATATTCAGGAAGTTTTAGTTTCTCCAAAATCTTCTTTCAAATAAATAAATAAACCTTAAATCAAATGAACTTTTCTTATATTGAAGCAAATCAGAAAATATATACATTTTATCAATGGAAATATAGAGAACTGGTAAATTAAAAATGAAGAAGGCAATCTAAATGAGAAAGAAAGATGATATCCATAAAATTAAGTTCTAAATTAAAGTGCATCTTGAATTACAATTTTAGATATAAATAAATTTGTTGATAGAAATATATTACCACAAGAGGACAAATTTTTGTAAAAGAGAAAAGAAATAAATCATTTTTTATTTCACACAGTTTAACAATGAATACCTCAACCACAGATTAATAGTGTGCCTAAAAGTTTTTATTTTTGTCCTGTTTTTGAGGTAACAACTATTTTTTTAAGATTTTATTTATTTATTTGAGAGAGACAGAGAGAGCACAAGCTGGGGGAAGGTCAGAGAGGGAGAAGCAGACTTCCTGCTAAGCAGGAAGCCAGACACAGGACTCCATCCCAGGACCCTGAGATCATGACCTGAGCCAAAGGCAGACAATTAAGCAACTGAACCACCCAGGCGCCCCTGAGTTAACAACTATTAAGAAATAATTAAAATGGGCAATTAGTTTGAAAAGGTGAGAATCTATGAATCTCAGGTATATATAGTAAAAAATTTCTATTGTATATTGTGAAACTTGATCAAAATATGGGACTATTATCACCTCAGTTGCATTATGCTCCCAGTCTTCATAGGATCTGTTATTCATTTTTAAAGATTTACTTATTTATTTTTTAGAAAGAGTGCATGAGCATTTGAGCATGAGGAGGGGCAGAGGAGAGAATCTCAAACTGACTCTGTGTGAGGATGGAGCCCCATTTGTGGCATGGTCTCAAGACCCAGGAGATCATGACCTGAACCGAAACCAATAGTAAGAGGCTTCACTGACTGAGCCACCCAGGTGCCCCTATAGGATTTGATAATCTTGGGAATTTGGAGAATAGTTTTATTAGCACAATTTTGAAAACTACAGTTGTTTTTGGAATTCATAAATAATCTGAAAAATGTATGCGTTACTTTAAACTGCACTAGGGCAAAATACTTACTTCTTATTTTTTTTCCTTTTCCTTTGTCTTATTTATTTATTTATTTATTTACTTATTTTGATAAATGACCTGAAGAAGGCCTGAGAAAAAAGATACCAAATCTTAAAATTTATTATTGTCAATAGTCTGTATGACCTTTACTTTAACTGCATCTTGGCTGTCAGTAATAATCCAAGGTTGTACTTTCAATGATAAAATGAAAGACTTTGCATATTGAATCTCTGGGTCTCCTTGAGAGTGTTCAGATATCACAGTCATTTATTCCCATTGTCAGAGCAAGGCCCATTATGAAAGCCCATTCATCTTTCCTTGAAGTTGAAGAGTGGAGAAACTCCACTTCTGCCTTGAATCAAGTACTAACTACTTCAGAGCCCTTAGATACAGCAATACATTGACTTGCTGTAGGTCTAAGATCTTTGTCTCTCTTTTCTGTTTTTGCTCTGTGTACTGGTTCTTTGAGAGTTTGCTTGACCTTTATAATACACAATGTTGGTGGCACATAAAATAATTCTTTATCACATACCTGAGAGTTTCTTTTGAAATGGAATTTTGTCAGAGTTTTTTTTCTTCCTAGCTTAAATTGACAAGATAGATTACTAGTAGAATTTTGAAAAAAAATTTGTTTTACCTTTCTAGAGTAATATGTCTACAGAAATTATCATAATTTACTGTAAATAAATACTTTACTATAAATGCCAATTTCCAAATTTTATTTTGAAACAGTAAAAAAAATTCTTATTTATGATTCAATATTATTTAATAATTGGCCAGAAGATACAACGTCTAAATACTGCATTAGACTAATCACCCCAACTTATAAGATATTGTAGGAAATATATACCGAATAAAAATAGTAAATGCCATGATGCACATACCATTAGTTGATGCTTTTTTTGTCCCAAACTCCAATTCACATCAACCCAATTCAGACTAACTGAATAGTCTGATAAATAGAATCCTGTTTTCCAAAAATTTCTCTGAATAACTTCAGATCAAGAACTCTCTTTCGGATACTTTGCTCCTTATTTCCTACTTAGGAAAACTCAAGTCTCAGTCTCCTTCAGGGTAAGGAAAATAAAGAGACAGTTGGAAGAATTATAACTTGTCAACACACCTGAACATTACCAGGGAACACACTCAAAAGAAAGCATACCAGTAGAAGAGAGATGTCCAGGCCTTTACCAGAAGAAAACAGCCCAGGGGTGAGACTGCATTTCCTAGTGTTGCTGTAATAAATGACCAAATCCTTGATGGCTTAAAATAACAGAATTTATTCCTTCATGGTGCCAGAGACCGGGATTCCAAAATCAAGATATCAAAGGGCTGTGCTATCTCTGGAGGCTCTGGGAGAGAATCCATCCCCTGCCTCTTCTAGCTTCTGATGGCTGCTAGTGTCCACTTGGCATCCCTCAGCTAGTGGCCTCATCACTCCAGTCATCACTCCAGTCAGCCTCTGTATTCACATCACCTTCTCCTCTGTGTGTGTGTCTAATCTCCCTCTGGCTCTCTCTCAAAGGACACTTGTGATCTCAGTCAGGGACAACCCTGATAATCTAGGATGGTTTTCTCATCTCAAGATCCTTAATTTAATCATATGTGCAAAGATCTTTTTTCCAAATGAAGTTACATTTACAGATTCCAGGGGTTAGGACTCAGGCATAGCTTTGTGGTATGTGTGGCATTTTCCACCTATCACAGGCTCATTACCATTATTGGCATGGAAGGAAAAGGAGGAAGCCCCCACTACATAATGATCTTTTCACACAGCTGCAATTAGGATGCCACATATATCCTCCAATATGACCAGTCCTTGAGGGGGAAAAAAGATTTTGGAAAGTGCTGACAAACAAATTTGTTTATGCTATAATAAATTAATATTGAGCACATCCAAAATACCAAATAATTTAGGGTGATATAGCAGTTTTGAGACAATATTCAAAAACTCCCTTTGAAATACATGAATTTTAATTTGGTTTTGGTTGATGCAAAATAAGAAGGAGAAAACCACTCTTCTTACTTCACCTAATATTTTATATAGAAATATTACAAAATAAACAGAAGTGATATTTTCTATATCAACGTCTAATACAATTGACTGACTAATGTATGTCAAAGGAAAGAGTGAATAAGAGGTGGATTCTTTTTTTTAAATATTTTATTTATTTATTTGACAGAGAGACACAATGAACAGTGAGAGAGGGAACACAAACAGTGGGAGTGGGAGAGGAAGAAGCAGGCTTCCCCTGAGCAGGAGCCTAATGTGGGGCTGGATGCAGGGCTCCATTCCAGGACTCTGGGATCATGACCTGAGCTGAAGGCAGGCTCTCAATGGCTGAGCCACCCACGCACCCCTAGAGATGGAATCTTTTGAATGACTTTAATGATGGCTGAATTACCTCTTGACAAAGAGCGCACTTACACTTATTTTCTGTATGTAATGATAAGGCTTTAAGAAATGTGAATTAATTTAATTAGCTGGCAGTCCTTGGTTGTGCTTTGAAAAAAGCAAAAGTGCATTCTGTAACGCTTTTGTTTTCCTTTAAAGAGTTGAACTAACTTTAATGCAAAAATCCAGCAAGGAGAATTCATCTGCTAAAATGCAAACTAGGGATGCTCTTCTATAGCTATTCTTGGGCACACTCAAATCAAGCTTTTTGAGTCCTAGATTGGCTGCCTTGAACACCCCCGTATTTACATAAACTCTGGGACTTTTGCAGTCATCTCCATTGTGCAGTGGAGTTTTTCTGCATGCATTTTGATTAGACTTCTGCAAAAATGCATAAATTTCTCATCCAATCAAAGGCTGGCCTGGGGGAAACTGGCAGGGAGTGGTCAGAGTAGGAGATGACTAAACTGGCAATTCCCTTTTAACTCCAGTACACATTTGAATGAAATGAACCCGATCTTAAAGAGGGCAGCAGTATTGGTCTAAACAGAAATAAAATAGAACATTTTCACTCGAGGAAAAATACTGACACAAGAAACATGCAAAGAATCATCAGGAATAGAAGATAGATCAATCTGGATATTTTTCTAGAATACAAAACAAGTAAAATAGTTCAAAGAACAGGTGTATTCCTTGCATCAAATGGCAACATAGTTGTTAAAAGTAACTTACCAAGATAAATGATGGATCCATTGTAATTTATTTAATTAGTAAGAAATTATACAGAAAGGGGAGATCTAAACATGAGTGTAAGTACTGCAGTTCAATTATAATTTTAGTTATCATGTTAGATATTTGGATAGCATTTGGTAATAAAACACTCAAGACAGTAAAAATACTCATGTATTCTTTTGCATTTTAGTTCAAATAAATATGAATATATTGCAGGACATTTCAAACTATGGAATGTAAAGAAGAACAATGGTAATGCATAAAATGAATGGGAGGAGAATAATAACCCTGTAATTATCGTGACAATTTAATAAGCATTCTAAGACCACTATATAGTACCTCCTTTATTAATAGAAAATGCACATATTATTAAACAGACTTTTAAATCTGATAATAAAGGATGGCCACAAATGACTATGTTTTTATGAAATATAAGCAAAAATATTTTTTTCATATCTTGCCAAAGCTAGGAGTATCTAAGGTCAAAATCAATCATATAATATCCATTAAAGGGGCAAGGAGTCATTGTAAATAAAAAGTTCAGCCAAAGGGATATATATTTTGGAAACAAATTTATAGCATGTCTGAATAAAATTTCATGAATAATACAATTATTATTAAGTAGAAGTTGGAAATTTTTTAATTATTTTATTGGTAAAACAACAAACATATACAGATGACATTTATTTAGTATATGAATGAGCTTTATTCTATGTTAGAACAGGAGGAAGTGTTAAATAAAACAAAGTCTAGACAGTAATTAAAGACATAAAAAACAGATTTAAGACATAAAAAGACAGATTTTATTCAGGAATTATTGCAATGGGGAAGAGACCTTGCTATAGAACTGGGCTCCATTCTGAGCAACAAGGGAAAGTGAGAATTTATAGCCAAGGAACAGGGTTGGGGGCTTGGTGAATGGAAAATTGCTAAGAGGAGACACCAAGGCAGAAGGAATTCTTGCTAGAGTGACCAAACAAAATTCTTACTGACGGTGGGGCAGGGGGGATGTGACATCACCCGGGTGAATGAAAGAAAATGCAGAATTTGATTAGATATCTAGAGTCACCAGATATTAAGGGTGGGAGATTTGCTCTAAGCTGACAGCAGGATTCTTATTAAAACTAGACTGTGTCATTTCTGTATGGCACAGGAGGCAAGGGAGGGCCTAGCTGAGACCAGGGTTCGGAGGAATCTGAGTAAAGTTTAAAGAGAGAGTCTTTGTCAGAGATCAACTATATTGACCTTGTTTGAGTGTATGTGGAGAGAGAGAGAGAGAGAAAGAGAGAAGCAGAGAAATACTGTTTTTTTAATATATAAATTATATATATGTAAAATATATATGTATATATGCATATATATACATATATATATATTACATAGGCATACTCTTGCTCTCTAACAAAATACATAGAGCTTACATCCTTATAATCACCATATCATGTTGAACAAAATCTCCGAAATCTTTGAACAAGGTCTTCTAAATTGATGGCCCAGAAAACTGAAACATTGGGCTAATATATATATATAAATCAGAGCCAAAAGTTCCTTAATTTTCAAGTGGAGTCAAAGTACAAAGCAAGTTTTCTAAATAGGGAGACTGCATTAAAATTGGAAACACTGCAGAGGAAACAATGGAACAATAAACCTAGCTTCCCTGAAGGACTAATTGGGCCATTAGATGCTCATACATAACCTGAGGCCCTAATTACCTATGCTTTATATAGAAATTTCTGCCTGAGAAGACATCAGTGGATTCCTTATCTAAAGGCATTATTATGAAATATTTAGCTTATATTAGAAAAGAGTACTTGTCTTTTTCATAAGAAAAAAAAAAGTAAGTAGATAGCTGTGCAGGATACCTTATGCCTTCTGTCTGTGCTTCTTCTCTGCAGAGTTATTTTTTTTTAATTTTCTTTTTTCTTATGTTTTTTGCATCTTCCTCATATTGTACCTTTACTACCTTTTTTTCTCCTTTCCTCCTCCTTCTTCTCTTCTTCCTTGTGTGTGTTTGTATAAATAAGGAGAGAAACCAAAAGAGAAAAAATGATTTTAGCAATTACAATCTTTCATTATAAAGTGTCAGTTCTCAAGTTCTTCCAAAATTCCCTCTCATCCATGACTTCAACCCCTAAACCTGCAAGCTCCTTACTACCAGCACTTCATTATAATAAATAAAATCTGGGGTGCCTGGGTGGCTCAGTGGGTTAAAGCCTCTGCCTTCAGCTCAGGTCATGATCTCAGGGTCCTGAGATCGAGCCCCGCATCGGGCTCTCTGCTCAGTAGGGAGACTGCTTCCTCCTCTCTCTCTCTGCCTGCCTCTCTGCCTACTTGTAATCTCTGATAAATTAAAAAAATCTTAAAAAATAATGAATGAAATCTAATAAACATTCAAAGGAATAAGAATGCAACAAAACCTATCTACTCTTCTCTCTTTTTTCTAACAATAATAATAATAATAATAATAAATGTAAACGTATTTTCCATCCTGTCTGCCTTTGATTCACCATTTTCTGCTAGTCTTTCAATCTAGTAATCACTGTCCCTTATTTTGAGCTTTCATAAGATTAGCAGTCATCAAGTTCCTGTTAATATTAGCTCTGGTTGCTAGTTGATGTGTTACTCTACTGCAGTAGCTTTCAACATGGTTGGCTAATGTCTCCTCCGAAACTAATTTCTTTTGAAATTTTGTGAGTGCTACTCATTCCAAGTTCTTTTCCTGCTTTGTTGACTATTCACATTCTGCTTTATGGGATACTGTGTCTTTTCTTTGTTTAAATATCACTAATCCTTAATATTCTGCAATCCTTCCTCTTCCTAATGTAAGTTTACTTCCTGAAAGATCACAGCCATTGCTACAGTTTTAACAATTAACCATATGTTGAAAAAACAAAAACAAAAACAAAAGCAAAAAACAAACCTAAAATCTCCATTTGAGATTCCAGAATCACATAGAGAGTTATGTAGGTGGAATCTTCCACAGAGGCTTCTCACCACCTGACTCTCCATCAAGGATATTTGTCATTTTATTTGTTATTTTATCTTTATCCAGCTGACATCTGAAAGCATTTTTTTTTATTTGAGCAGAATATCCTACTTGTTTTGCTGGATGGTTGGGAATGACATGTTGTCTAGGAAGGAAAACAAAAACCTCTTCTTTTTGGCTAGTAAACTAAAACTGGGGATGCAGGTTTGCTGGTTAGTTGTCTCTCCCCTGAGACTTGGATCCAGAGGGAATAGCAGGGAAATGCAGGTAAAAGTGAAGATTATTAATGTTGCAGGAGGCTGTGATGGTGTCAAGAGGCTACAGGTAGGCAGCTCCCTGAATGGCACAGAGCTGTAGGAACTCTCACTGTCTGACATTCAAGACTTCTGCCAGTTTTCCAAGCCTACTGCTGTAGATCTCACTGATTTTGTAACCTACTCAGTAATATTCCAATAATCTCAATTGTTTGAAATTGTTTGAAGAAAACTCTGATGAATGCCATTCTCCAACCTCCTCCCACAGCTGATCACACACTGAACATTCTACTTCTTTAGTATTCATGATGGTGGTGGTTTGCAATTTCATCATCCCAAAGTCACCCATGTCAGAAATATGAATACAACCCTGTTCCTCTCTTTCTACATCTTATTACTTGCTGGGTCCCATTAATTCAATAAAACCTACATCTCCTTTATGCCCAATGCCTCCTTGCCAGCCCAGCTATCCATTTCTTACCTAAGGCCCCAGTAATATTGCAACTAGAATATGGAAAAGTATCCCTCATTGGGCTCCTTGCTCATCGGGGAGCCTGCTTCTCCCTTTCCCTCTGCTGCTTTCCCTGCTTGTGCTCTCTCTCTCTCTCAAATAAATGAATAAAATCTTTAAAAAAAGAGTATGAAAAAGCTTATAACTATGTTATTTTCCTCTTCTATTGTGTTAATTTTAGGAAGGTATTAATATTAATAATAAAGAAATACATCTAAAATACAAATCTCATTGTTAGTCATCAGCTTTCTCTAGATTTGTCAGTGGCTATTCCTTTCTTAATGGATAAAAATGAAAACCAGGATAAGAACCAGTAATAATTGCAACAATTATTTCATTACATGTAGTGTAGTACATAAACATACTCTAGCTCTCTAACATAATACATAGGACTTACATCCTTATAATCACCATATTGTGTTGAACAAAATCTCCAAAATCTTTGAACAAGGTCTTCTAAATTGACCACCCAGAAAACTGAAACTACCTACCCCACTCCTTTACTGGAAGCTATCTCAGTAACATCTGATTAATGTGTGCTGCCAGTAGACCAGGTGATCTGGAGTTTTTTGAGCACAGCTTACAGACTGAGGAATGGACACTTTACCCAATGTAAGCCAACTGATTCTCTCTAAAATTTATTGGGAAACGTATTTAGATAGCGACAACCATTGGATTTAACAGATGTTCATGATGAGTCAGGGTCAGAACGCCACTATTGATAACTAAACCCACTTTGCTCTGTAAAAGAATCAAACTAAAAACCTTAAAGATCGAGAGCTGACAGAAGGAAGGGCAGGAAGAGGGAAAATTTAATAAAGAAAATAGACCCAGACAGTCATTCTGCATGGCTGTGTGAAAATGTTCCTAAAATTAGGTCTCATGGGATCCTCCCATGCATTCATAGACATCCTCCTTTATATTAACCCATTTGAGTGAGTTTTTGAACTTTGTAATTTAGTTATTACTAGATTAAGTACTATACTAAATCTATGTTTTCTAAATTTAAAACATGTTCCTTTTTTTTTCTTTTCTTTACCCTCTCAAAGACATTTCAAATACTCAAACATTTTACTTATTCTTTTCCTCTGTGCTTGTGACTATTCAAAGTATTTCAATATCAACACTGACTTCAGATTTAAACATGTATTTTCTTATGTGTGCTATTTATATTACCTAAGCACATTATCCAATGAGTGTGTGTGTGCCGATTATTTTAAATAAAAATATCTTTTTCTAATATTCTCTCCACATGCAGCTTTAGTTAAACTTTTCTCAACTTGCTGCTCTCGTGTATATATATATATATATATTTTTTTTTTTTTGCTTCTATCTTGACTCTTTTGAAATAACATAGTCATGTTTGCTGCTTTCAAATCCTCTAGAATCTCTCCCAAGTCTAGTGAACTTTAAAAAATGTCAGTTAAAGGTTCACTGGTTTTCTCGTTCACTTCCTTTAAAATTCATGGATAGCCGCCATCAAGATTTTGCTGCTCTGTCTACTTGAAGCTCAGCTCCTTTAGCAGTTTTGCTTTTTATCTGTACCTGTCTAACTCCTTTTCTTACAATTCTATGGGCTCTATTCTCCCCTCAAAAATAGCTTATTTCTCATATTTTTAACACAAATTTAAATAAATATTTTCACTTAATATGATTAAAATGATAATGATATAACTCTGTTATTGGGAGAATTTATTTTTAATATATAAAAATCAAATTCCAGCAAATATGTATACATTAAAACAAATGGTTATATAAGTATTTTCTAAAAGGTGCTTTAAATTATTTATTAAGTGTTATGTTTATTGGAAAGATTCAGGAAATTTTAAAAGCTATTCTCTTATTCCTTAGAAACCATGTATAAAACATCACTACATACTTTATAATTTTTCCCAAGATAAAGGAGTTCATCCAAGCAATATGCAAACACATACACACGCATATTCCTCTAAAAATGGGACTGTACTTGAAAAATGCGATTTTTATTATCCAAACACTATACATTTAGCCATGTAAGTTATAACTGACCAAAAATCCCATAGTTGTATATAAAGAACCATATGGGGTAGTTATTTTAATAAAGGACATATTGTTGTGTATATAGACAAAATAAGAGAAGAGTAATTCTCTACAGACTCAATACACGCTATCTAGAAAACAAGGTTTTAGATTTAATAAATTGTTGTATGTATATATTCAGAAAGTTAACACCTAGATCTTAATAAATAAGTTATTTGGAATTAAGGAAATTAAATATTAGGCAGTCCAAATACTTGATTTGCATAGATTATTAGAAATATGTCATTTTCACATTTTATAGTACTGTACTAATGGAATAATTCAGTCAAATTATAGCATGAAATATCTCTAAACTTATTTTTTGTATGTTGTCAATGTTATATTTATTGAAACTATCAAAGATAATTTAACAGTGTATATAAAATGCAGAATATAGATTTAACAGTAATAATCCAGAATAATCTATCAGAGTATAATAACA
Organism: Taxidea taxus jeffersonii; assembly: GCA_003697995.1. Classification (NCBI taxonomy): domain Eukaryota; kingdom Metazoa; phylum Chordata; class Mammalia; order Carnivora; family Mustelidae; genus Taxidea; species Taxidea taxus. The sequence continues at coordinate 24,242 of RCUC01154175.1, read as the reverse complement.
CAATGGGGAAATAGAAAATAGAAAAAGGAAGTAAAATGTGCTCATTTCCTCCTCCCCCCCCGCCAAGGGTTTACTCTTTTTATTTATTTATTTTTCTTTGGGTTTTCATTTAAATTCAAGTTAGCTGGGGCACCTGTGTCACTCAGTCGGCTGAGCTTCTGTCTTCTGCTCCTGTCATGATCTCAGGGTCCTAGGATCAAGCCCCATCTGGGGCTCTCTGCTTAGCAGGGAGCCTGTTTCTCCCTCTGCCTGCCACTCTGCCTGCTTATGTTCCCTCTCTTTCTGTGTCAAATAAATAAATAAATAAAATCTTTAAAAAAGATAATTGCAAGTTAGTTAACATATAGTGTATTATTAATTTCAGGGGTGGAATTTAGTGATTCATCAGTTGCATACAACACTCAGTGCTCATCACAAGTGCCCTCCTTAATGCCCATCACCTATTTAACCCCTCCTCCACCCCTTCCCTTCCAGCAACCCTCAGTTTGTTCTCTATAGTGGAGTTTTTTATGCTTTGCCTATCTCTCTGTTCCTACCTTATTTTATTTTCCCTGCCCTTCCACCGTGTTCATCTGTTTTGTTTCTTAAATTCCACATTGTACTGAAATCATATGGTATTTGTCTCTTTCTGACTGACTTATTTTGCTTAGCATAATACATCCTAGTTCCATTAACATGATTGCAAATGACAAGGTTTCATTCTCTTTGATGGTTGAGTAACATTCCTATGTAGAGGAAGTATATATATATATATATATATAGAGAGAGAGAGAGAGAGAGATGGACATGTAGGTTCTTTCTATACCTTGACTATTGTTGATAATGTTGCTATAAATATTGGGAGAAGCTCCACGGGGAGTCTGCTTCTCCCTCTGACCTTCTCCCCGCTCATGCTCTCTCTCTCTCTCTCTGAAATAAATAAAAAATCTTTAAAAAAAATAAATATAAATATTGGGAGAATGTACTCCTTAGAATCTGTATTTCTGTATCCTTTGGGTAAATACTTAATAGTGTATTTGATGGATTTTAGTGCATTCTATTTTTAACTGTTTGAGGAACCTCCTTACTGTTTTCCAGAGTGGCTGCATCAGTTTGCATTCCCACCAACAGTGTAAGAGGGTTCCCTTTTCTCTGCATCCTCATCAACATCTGTTGTTTCCTGTGTTATAAATTTTAGCCATTTTTGACAAGTGTGATGTGTATCTCCTTGTGGTTTTGATGATGGGTGATGCTGAGCATCTTTTCATGTGTTTATTGGCCATCTGGATGTCTTCTTTGGAAAATGTCTATTCATGTCTTTTGACCATTTATTAACTGGATTATTTGTTTTTTGGGTGTTGGGCTTGATAAGTTCTTTTAGATTTTAGACACTAACCTTTGTCAGATATATACCTTGCCAGTATTTTCTCCCATTTTGTGGGCTGCCTTTTAGTTTTGTTGATTGTTTCCTTCACCATGCAGAAACTTTTTATGTGGATGAATTCTCAATAGTTTATTTTTGCTTTTGTTTCCCTTGCCTTTGGAGACCTCTCTAGTAGGAAGTTGCTGTGGCTGAGATCAAAGAAGTTACTGCCTGTGTTCTTCTCTAGAATTTTGATAGTTTCCTGTCTCACATTTAGGTCTTTCATCCATTTTGAATTTAATTTTTATGGTGTAATAAAGTGGTTCAGTTTCAGTCTTCTGCATGTTGCTATTCAGTTTTCTCAATACCATTTGTTGAAGAGACTATTTCCCACTGGATATTCTTTCTTATTCTGTGAAAGATTAGTTGACCTTAGAGTTGAGGGTCCATTTCTGTGTTTTCTATTCTGTGCCATTAAACTATGTGTCTGTTTTTGTGCCAGTACCATCCTATCTTGATGATTACAGCTTTGTAATATAGCTTGAAGTCCAAAATTGTGATGCCTTCAGCTTTTCTTTTCTTTTTGAAGATCTTTGTGACTATTCTGGGTCACTCATTGTTCTCTACAAATTTTAGGATTGTTTGTTCTAGCTCTGTGAAAAATGTTGTTGGTATTTTGAAAGGGATTGCATTAAATGTGTAGATTGCTTTGGGTAGAATAGACATTTTAATAATATTTGTTCTTACAATGCATGAGCATGGAGTGTTTTTCCATTTCTTTGTATCTTCTTCAGTTTCTTTAATGAGTGTTCTATACTTTTCAGAATACAGATCTTTTACCTCTTTGGTTAGGTTTATTCCTAGATATATTATGTGTTCGGGTGCAAGTGTATATGGGATTGATTCCTTGATTTATCTTTCTGCTACTTCATTGTTGGGGTATAGAGATGGAACAGATTTCTGTACATTAACTTTATATCCTATGACTTTGCTGAATTCTTATATGAGTTCTAGCAATTTGTTGGTGGAGTCTTTCAGGTTTCCTACATAGAGTATCATGTCATCTGCAAATAGTGAAAGTTTGACTTCTTCCATGGGGAACTGGATCCCTTCTATTTCTTTTTGTTGTCTGATTGCTAAGGCAAGGACTCCCAGTACTATGTTGAACAACAGAGGTGATAGTGGACATCCCTGTCATGTTCCTGACTAAGAGGAAAAACTGTCAGTTTTTCCCTGTTGAGAATGATATTAACTGTACATGTATATGATCTTTCTGATGTTGAGGTATGTTCTTCTATCCCTACACTGTGGAGGGTTTTTACCAAGAAAGGATGCTTTAATTTATTAATGCTTTTTCTGCATCTATTAAGAGGATCATAAGGTTTTTATAGTTTATTTTATTGTGTGGTGTATCATGCTAATTGATTTACGGAGAAATATACCCAAATTTTTAAAATTCCTTAATCAGACACATAGGCCTTATAGACAAGCTTTGGTTTGGGGTTATTTAAATATTCTAAGTGGTGAATCAAATAAACACTTGGCCTTTGGTTTTCTATGACAGTTGAGAGGAAAAACTTCTCTATTCTCTTGTGGAAATTGCTTTACTTCCCGTGTGTTTGTAGCTTCTATACAATTGTCTAAGTAAAAAAAAAAAAAAGCTAGTTTTTGGGTCGTGTTCTCATTTGTCTGGAAATAAGTTGTCACCATAAAATGTTTACTGGGTACTAATAGATTAGAACTTTACATTTTATAAAACATAATGTGACTGATGTTGTAGAGAAAAGATGCTTTATTCAAATGGCAGTAAGTTGCTTCAGACTGTATGTTTTTTAAGAAATTAATGTGCATGAAACTACGTTTGCATGGTATGATAAAAGGTTTAGCCTTTTCATTTAATATGGAAACTCACCTTTTCATGTTTTTCTTATATTAAAATAATGACATTCTAATATTTTTTTTATTCTTCATCTCCCACGAAGGTTTTTAAGTTTAAATTAAAGTTCTTGCTTTTGAGGAAAGTTCCAAATAAATTTGTCATGGCTAATGATTTAAGTTTTGAGGCATTAAGGAGAATGGGAAATAAAAACCACAAGGTTGGGGGCACCTGGGTGGCTCAGTGGATTAAAGCCTCTGCCTTAGGCTCAGGTCGTGATCCCAGGGTCCTGGGATTGAGCCCCGCATCGGGCTCTCTGTTCAGCAGGGAGCCTGCTTCCTCCTCTCTCTTTGCCTGCCTCTCTGCCTACTTGTTATCTCTGTCTGTCAAATAAATAAAATCTTTAAAAAAAAAAACACAAGGTTGGGATTGATGAAGAGGCAGAAGAAAGGAGGAAATATTGAGGATAACAAAATGAGGAAAGGGTGGCTTTCCCCAGTAATAGTTTGAGATCAATGAGTAGAAGAAAAAGAAGATTTCTAAAGTTTGGATCTGTTACAGGACTGGAAACTTGATGATTAGTTATGGATAGGAAGCCCAACAAGGGGGCAGGCCTAACAGAAATGTGACCAAAGGCTATGTTCTCATTAAGTCGTAAATTGTGAAAATGGACTTTGAGTTGTTAGCTACAAGTCCTAGTCCTGTCTCAAGCTTGCAATGCTGATGCCTATGCCCTGGGACTGGGAACGGCATCAGCTTTTTTTCTCCATTACATCCACTTCCTGAGCATTCAACAGAACTTCCAGCAGGACTGAAAGCTTCCAGGACACAGGAATTTTCCAAATCACATTCTGTTTGAAAATCTTACTTACATTACTGAGGATACCTATTCTTGTTTATGATTCATTAATTTTTAATATACACTGATGGATTCATTTCTAATATTTTATTACAGATTTTTATATTCATATTTATAAGAGAGACTTGCCTATAATTTTTCTTCCTTTTTTATCCTATTTTGGAATTAAGTTCATAATAATTGATAAGCATCATGGAAATTGTCACTTGAAAAACTCTATAGAGGGAATTTTGTGAAAACTATATATAAGCATAACCTGTTTGATGGTTTTGCTTTATTACATTTGTAGGCATTGCATTTTTTACACATTGAGGGTTTGTAGCAATGCTCTGTTGAACAAGACTATTGGTGTAACTCTTCCAACATGTGTTCTCTTCATCTCTCTGTGTCACATTTGGTTATCCTCACAGTATTATTTCAAACTTTTTTGTTATTATTATATTTGTTATGGTGATCTTTGATTAGTGATCTTTGATGATACCATTGTAGTTTTGGGAGGGGCACCATGAACTGTGCCCATTTAAGACAGCAAACTTAATCGATATTGTGCAGGCTCTGACTGTTCCACCAACCTGCCATTCCTAGTCTCTCTCCCTCTCCTGTGTATCCCTTTTCTCTAGGACACAACAATATTAAAATTCTACAATTAATAACCCTGCAATGACCTCTAAATGTTCAAGTTAAAGGACAAGCCACATGTCTCATACTTTATATCAAATGCTAGAAATGATTAAATTTAGTGAGGAAGGGATGTTGAAAATCAAGTTAGTCCTTGAAAATCAAGGACTTTGCACCAAACTCCAAGTTGTGAACATAAAAGAAAAGTTTTCTTGAAGGAAATTTAAAAAGTGCTCTTCCAGCCAACACAGGAATAAGAAAGCAAATCAGCCTTATTGTTGATATGGAGAATGTTTTAGGGGTCTGGATAGAATATCAAACTAGTCACAATGTTCCTTAATGCCAAAACCTAATCCTGAGCAAGATCCAAGGTCAATTCAATTCTATGAAGGCTGAGACAGGTATGGAAGCTGCAGACAGTCTGAGGCAACTAGAGGTTGGTTCATGAAGTTTAAGAAAAGGAGTCCTCTCCATAACATCAACATACAATTGAAGTAGCAAGTGCTGATGGAGAGCTGCAACTCATTCAGAAGATCCAGCAAAGATCATTGATGAAGTTGGCTAAACTGAACAACAAACTTTCAATGGAAACCAAAAACACCCCTTCTATTACAAGAAGGCATCACAAAGGACTTTCCTAGCTAGAGGAGATGTCAGTCTGGCTTCAAGGATTGATAGGACAGGCTGATTCTCTTGTTAGGAGCCAGTGCAGCTGGAAACATGTAGTTGAAGCCAATGCTCATTTGCTATTTGAAAATCCTAGGGTTCCTAAGACTTATGTTAAATCTAGTCTTCCTGTGCTTTCTAAATGGAACAACAAAGCCTGGATGACAGCACATCTGTTTACTACATGGTTTACTGAATATTTTAGCCCCCTTTTTTAAGACCTACTGCATAAAAAAACAAAACAAAACAAAACAAAAAAAGATTCCTTTCCAAATATTATTGCTCATTGACTATGCACATGGCTGCCCAAGAGTTCTGATGGAGATGTACAACAACATAAATGTTGCTTTCATGCCTATTAACACAACCTTCATTCTTCAGCCCATAGATCATTCTGGAATTTCAATTCCTGTTATTTAAGAAACACATTTATGTTTTATATATAATTTTACTGTAGATGCCATAGTAATACCTGGATGGATTTGGGCAAAGTAAATTGAAAACCTTTTGGAAATAATTCAAACATTTTAGATGTCATTAAAAACATTCATGATTCATGGGAAGAGGTCAAAATATCAACATTCTTGAAATTTGGAAAGTGTTGATTTCAATCCTCATAGGTGACTTTGAGGGGTTAAAGACCTCAGTGGATGAAGCAGTTGCAGATATGGTGGAAAGAGCAAAATAATTAGAATTTGAAGTGGAACCTAATGATGTAATTGGATTGCTGTAATATTATGATGAAATTTTAATGGATGAAGACTTCCTTCTTATATCTGAACAAAGAAACTGGTTTCTTGAGATGGAATCTACTCCCAGAGAAGATACCTTGAAGCTTATTGAAATGACAACAAAGGATTTGAAATATTACCTAATCATAGTGGCCAAAGTCACAGCAGGGTTTGAGAGGATTGATTACAATTTTGAAAGAAGTTGTGGGTAAAGTCCTATCATACAGGATAGCATGTTATGGAGAAATTGTTAGTTGAAAGCAGTCAATCCAATGAGGCTAACTTCATTGTTGTCTTTTTTTAAAAAATTACCCCAGCCACCCCAGACTCAGCAATTACCACCCTGATCAATCAGCAAACATCAACATCTAGGCAAGACTCTCCACCAGGAAAAAGATTATAACTTACTAAAGGTTTAGATGAGGGGTGCCTGAGTGGTGACTCAGTTCCTTAACCATCTGCCTTCAGCTCAAGTCATAATCTCAAGGTCCTGGGACCAAACCCTGCATCAGGTTCCCTGTTTATCTGGGGTCTCCTTCTCCCTCACCTCTGCTCTTCCCCACTGCTTGTGCTCTCTCTTACACATTCCCTCTCTTTCTCAAATAATAAATACAATCTTAACAACAACAAAAAGCTCAGATGATTGTTGCCTTTTTCTTTAGCAATAAAGTTTGGCTTTACTTTTGCTAAAGTATGTACATTGTATTTTTGGCTACAATACTTACATTGTATTTTTTAAATAAAATGCAATTGCACACTTAATAGCCCAATAATAATAATAATAATAATAATAATAATAGGTTGCTAATTTCTAATTCAGTATAAATATAACTTTGATATGAACTGAGAGATCAAAAAATTCTTTTGACTTGTTTATTGCAATATTTACCTTATTGCAGTGGTCTGGAACTGAACCTACATATCTCTGAGGTATGCCTCTAATCTGTTCCTTCAGAATTTATAAAAATATTCTCAGTCTTTTCTGTACACCTGAGAAAATTTTATGCTATTGGTTAATCATGTTTAATAATTATAGGATAGTTTAGGTTTTTATTTTTTTCTTTGGTAAGTTTTCAAAAGTTGCATATTCTAAAAATTCCTCTTCCCAGCTAATATTCTCTATTTGTTCCTTTCCTCATATTCTGATCAAGTTTGCTAGATATTTACTAATTATTATGACCTATTTCAAAAGAAAGCATGTTGACTTTTTTGGTCCTTTATTATCTCTTTTGATTGGTTAGCTTTTTTGATCTCTTCACTATATTTTTATATTCAAATGAATTAACAGACTCATTCATTAGTTTCTTTTTTCCTATTTTTCTTTATTTTTTAAACATCTAAGTGGTAGGCTTAAGTAAATATTAGCTTCCCCTCTTTTTGGTTATAACCATTTGATTCTAAATATTTCCAAGTACTATTTTAGTTTTTTTTTCTCTCCAATTAAATATGAAATAGCTTACAATTGTTCAGCTCTAAAACTTTTCAAAATGTTCTTATTTTTTTTTGATGCATGACTTATTTAGAAGTGCCTTTAATTTCCAAATAATTATGCCTTTTTAAAACCAAAGTTTTGTTAATTTAATTTATATACCAGTATTTCCAGGCTCTCCCTATTCATCTTTCTCTTCTTTTGCCTTTGTTTGGTTTATGTTTTTGTTCAATCATTTTTTTTTATTTTCCACTTATTTAGTAATTATTCAGTCTATTACTGTTTTTAAGTGATTAAAGCATAACTCTGTTTATTCCCCTATTGACTAACATGGTGTTTTCTGATATTAAAGCTTTCTTTCTTTTTAAGCCAATGATTGTACATAATTTTTACTATTTAATATGGTGTGTGTCTGTTTATATTCACCTATAAAATTATAGGTGTGTTATAAAATGTGATCTTTTTGATGATGCTTTTTTGCATTTCAGACTTTCTTCTGGGATTATTTTTCTCTTTACTAGAATACCTCTTTATAAATATCATTTAGAGTGGATCTGTTTGTGGTAAACTCTATCAGATTACATTTCCTGGAAACATTTTTAACATGGTCTTACCCTTTAAAAAGAGTTTCACTGAACCATTCTGTATTGGCAGTGATTTTCTCATTACATTCCACATTTTATAATCATAGTGTAGTAAAACTCTGGAATACCACTGGCAATGAGAGAATCCTCAATATTTGAAGAGCATTTCAAGTGCCTTTTTTTTTTTTAATTTTAGTGCATCTACTTTTTCTCGAATACTGTTTGACTTTTGCCATCTCTTATGTGTTTTATTTTGCAGATTTATAATCCTTTCATTTATCTCATAGTTATTTGCCTCCTTTTACTACTCAGACTCTAGGTTGTCTTCATTTTCTTATATTTGTTTAATAATATATAAACAGAAAACTTATACGTTTTAGTGTTCTCTGGTAAGTAACTTCATATTATTTATTATTTGATTCCTGACAAAGTGTCCACTCTTTTATGAAGTAAAGTGTTTTTCATTAACCCCTCAATTACTTTATGTGTGTGTATGTGCTAACTCATCTTTAAACTTGGAAAGATTTTTATAGGCTTATTTGTCAATATGTATTATGTTTTCTCTTTGAATCTCTAATGTTAGACTTGGGTGTGATGAGATCTCTACTTTAGACTTTAATTGCAAAGTGGTGTGAAAACTCTTTGATCAAATGTTGGCATCCACAAGACATTTATCTGGGGTGATTCTACTTTCTAGCCTGAAGACATCCTTTCTCACTATCAAATTTATTTAACTATGAAGAGAATATTTACCTTTTGTTAAGTTCAAGATCACTAGAAATACATTAAAAATTGTAGAACCCATAATTCATTATCCTGGGCCCTTTTTACTGTCCTCATGCTGTATTAATATCCCTGGTTTCAATGTTGGCCACTGATATATAACTTCAAGTCTCAGCCCCACAAAACTAATTGAAGATTTAATATAATTTTCAAAGCTAAGGTAGAATTGGAGATTGGTCAACAATGTAAGTGTGGATGGAAACAACCCTAACCTATCATAAACCTTGTACTCCCCATAGAAATAATACCTGTCTTATTTGCTGACTGAGACAGAGACTGTTTTTGAAATAGGAGCAGAGCAGGTGGTTAAAATTCTTGTCTAACCCACCACTGTGTTACTGGTATTTTCAGAAATTAAAATGTGCCTGGTCTCAAATGTTATGTTTACGATTCTTATTGTTTGGGTTCAAGAGCCCTATGTTAGTTGTAGTTGGGAAAACATCTCCCATTGTAATGGATAGAGTGTATTCTGGCCATAAATTTCAAAGTTTAGGGACATATGGATGGCACAGTTTGTTGGGTGTCAGACTTTTGGTGTCAGCTCAGGTAGTGATCTCCGGGTTGTGAGATTGAGCACCCTGTCAGGCTCCACAGTCAGCACAGAGTCTACTTGTGACTCTCTTCCTCTCCCTTCATCCCCTACCCCCACACTCTCTCTTTCTCTCAAATAAATAAATAAATCTTTAAAAAATTTCAAAGTTTAATGATCATCCATGTTCTTCTGAGTTTCTTTTTTTCTGTTATTAATACACAGCCCCACATAAATATGCATACTATTGACATGCATTCACATATATGCATACAGCATTTGCCCTTCAAGTTTCAGTGATAGACTTACTATATTTTATTCTTATTCTATACTTCTTCCATAGACAATATGATGTATGCACCTGGCTTTACTTACCATCTAGAGTACAGAAAACTTACATATTTACATGTACAGGCTAGAAGCAGACCTTTTCTTGAGACTCAGGCTTAGATTCACATTTAGCCCTCCCACACTACTTTGGTCCATCTCCAACTTATTTTCTACATGGCAATCAATGTGCAGTGTTCCAAACACAAAATCAAACCCTTTACTTCAGTTATCAAATATGCTGATTGTTTCATAGTGCTCTGAAAATAAAGACTAAAATTTACAATGAACTAAAATGACCTAATGGGTCTGAGTTCTATCTAATTCTACCCGCCTTTTGTCCTACCAATGCCTCTTCATGTTCTCCCTGGCTTCTCTGCTCCTTCACATGATTCACCTTCTCTTGGATAACTCAGTCACCATCTCTGATATCATCTATTATTTTACCTCTGCTTTATTTAGAAGATGCTTATATTTCTTTAAATTCTGCTTTTTCATCCTTTCTTAGCTCACATATTCCCTCTTATTTTTGCATAAACTTTTTATTTTATGCTCATAACATCATGCAAAATCCTTAGCATTTACTATGTATTTTATTTTTTGTCTAGTTACTTAATGTAATGTGCTCAGCTCAATAAGCAGCTATATAGTAGATCTGTTCAGTATTTCAACCATAATATCTATCAGTGAGTGGAATCTAATTGTCCTCACTTTATTTTATGAATAAATTGATTAAATAGTAACCAAGTAGATTAGGCTCTCAAATATATGGTATCTTGTTAATCTTAATGTTCCTTCATGGCATCTTTCAAACTTTATTTAATTATTTATTTGGAACTATTTTTCTTAATGTTTATTTTATAAATTAATCTGTGTGACAGGAGAGATTGAGTCTGCAATGCCATAGTTAAAACATTAGAGATGATCAATAAATATATGTTGAGTTATTGAAGAACCAAATACTGTATGCACATATCATGAATAGTTATCTTAAAGTAATATTAATCCTGAAGCCTCCTGATTTCAAATTTAAAATGTAATTCTGATCTTTTGGCTTTAGAGGTCATAATAATGATCTTAAATATAATTTGTCTATTTCTTTGTAGCTACCAAGGAAAAACTGTAGGGGTGAAGGCTATCAAGGTTATATATGGACAATATATCAACAAGCAATGATACATTCAGTAATGGGGGACATACTAGTGGATGTTTGTAGGAACCCAAGGAGATTCATCCACAGTCACGTGTGGCTTAGAGTACCAGTGGAGGTAGTTTTGGCCCCTAAAACCAGAAAACATTTTTTGTTTTCTCCTAATTTTTCATCTGTATATGATTATCTACAAGATTCAAGAAGTGCAATTTCCTTTTATCTCCCTATTTAACTTTAATCTTGGCACAGGCCCTCCAGTCCTTCCTGTGGTTCTTGGATTCCTTATGTGATGATCCATTCCCAAATAAAAACATCCAGAAGAAAGTAATAAAAACAAAACAGTTTATTAAAGACAATACACTTTCAAAAAAGGGGTGAGTGGGCAGGCCCAGAGGTAGCAACTGTCCTAAAGTTGCAGGATCCTTTCCTTTTATGTCAAGTGGAAAGATGACTTACGTCATGGACAGGGTGGTCTCTAATGGAGGCTCTTTCCAATCTTTTGGGAGAGGGGGAGTATTTGACCCTACAAGATTTGTAACCAGAACCAGAACTCAATGTGAATGTGTTATAACGAGTCAAGAGGTTACCCTGGGGCACAGGTGGAAAAGAAGAGTGCATGTTCTACACATATGGTTCTTGGTCTGTTAGAAGCCAGAAGCCAGGGTTTTGAAGTCTTTGAAGCCACAAAGTTAAGATTTTGTGACCCTAGTCCTGTAATGTGTAATATTGTGCCCCCAGGATTCTAATATGTAACCTATTTATCACTGCCCTTCCCTCCTGCTCATGTCTAACTAACCTTCTACTTTATCTATTGGACCATTCTTCATTATTACCTGGAGCAAAATAACTCCAGGAAGGATTGAGCTAGATCTCTAAAGTCTCTGATGCCTCTGGGCAAATCAATCCTGAAAGGTTCTATACCTTCCCCCCACTAAAATTTCAACAACTTGCTGCACTGGCTGCACTGGTGGGTTTTTATCAGCAACAGAAACATGCTTAGGGTTACATGTTGAAATTCTTGAATTTACAGACCTATGTCTTCCAGTATTTGAAGGCAATTGCCAACTATTATTTTTTCAAATACTTTTCTGCCTCATTTTTTCCTTTTTTTGTGGGGGGGATTTCAGTTACTCACATGATAGACCTTCTTTGACCTCCCGATCCATGGAACTCTGTTCACTATTTGTCCATTCTTTTTTTTTTTTTTTTTTTGCCTATCTTATTTTCATTGATGAATTTTCATAATTAATTTTCATTCATCAATTTTCAAAGTCACTGACTCTTTTCTTTTTTAAACTTATTTCTGCTGCCTAATTCATCCAGAGCATTTTTGTTTAAAATGTTAATTTTATAGTTTTGTAATTTTAAATTTGTCTTTTTCAATAATTTCTAATTTCCTGAGGTTTTCTATCTTTTTATTTACACCAAGACTAAATGCTTTAACTTATTGACCACCTTTATATTAGCTGCTTTAAAGTCTTTGTTTTATAATTCCAATATCTGTATCATTACAGGGTGACCTATAATGATCATCTTTTCCTTTGAGCACATTTTGATATTTCTTTGTACCTCAAATAATTTTGAACTCTATCATGTATAATACAAATATATTTTCATGTAGATTGTTGATTCTACTATATTTCTTTGAAGACTGTTGATACATTTATTTTATCAGAAAGTTAACTTTGTTAGACTCAAGGTGCAAACTCTCTTTTGCCTGCCATGGATGGTAGCTCAAATCTTAGCTCAGACTGATTTTCAGTTTACTCTTCAAATGCCTGGTTTAGATGTCAGCCTGAACCAGGGTAGAGTTTATATACAATTTCACATTACTTTTCTCTGGCTTTCTCTTTCCAAGAATTTCTCCCCCAAGACTGTCTAGGAACCCCGTAGTCTTGACTCCTTCTTGTGATATCTTAAACCAGAGTCCAGAAAGTCTGTGGGCTGGGATAAGTAAGAAAAAATCAGAAACTCATCCTGTGCTGTTTGTTCTCTCCACCCATCATCTCCTCTCTGAAATATGACTATTTTGTTCACTCTCCAAAGCCCACTGGTAATTTCTATTTATTTGGGTTTTTATCTGTATTTCTGTAGTAATTATAATTTCTATCTGCAGGAGAGTCAATATATTATTCCTCCTTAAAAATATTACTAACCCAAAAATTAATTCTAAAAGTATTACATTAACTGCTATGGAGAGAATTGATTGTAATGTGTCTAACAGAAACAGGCCAACTAGTAGAAGATGGCAGAGAAAGAGTTCAAATATGTTGTATTTTAGATATTTTAAAAAGATTTAATTTTTTTTGAAATTTTATTTTATTTTTTTAATTTTTTTATGAAAATATAATGTTATTAGCCCCAGGGGTACAAGTCTGTGAACCAGCAAGTTTACACACTTCACAGCACTCACCATAGCACATGCCCTACCCAATGTCCATAACCCAACCACCCTCTCCCTATCCTCCTCCCCATGGCCACCCTCAGTTTCTTTTGTGACACTAAGAGTCTCTTATGGTTTGTCTTCTTCCCGATCCCATCTTGTTTTATTTATTCTTTTCCTACCCCCCAGCCCCCCCTCCATTGCATCTCCACTTCCTCATATCAGGGAGATCATATGATAGTTGTCTTCCTCTAATTGACTTATTTTGCTAAGCATAATACCCTCTAGTTCCATCCAAGTCATCACAAATGGCAAGATTTAGTTTCTTTTGATGGCTGCACAGTATTCCATTGTATATATATATACCACTTCTTCTTTATCCATTCATCTGTTGATGGACATCTAGGTTCTTTCCATAGTTTGGCTATTGTGGATATAGCTGCTATAAACATTCGGGGGTCGTGCCCCTTTGGATCACTACATTTGTATCCTTAGGGTAAATACCCAGTAGTGCAATTGCTGGATTGTAAAGTTGTTCTATTTTTAACTTTTTGAGGAACCTCCATGATGTTTTCCAGAGTGGCTGCACCAGCTTGAGTTCCCACCAACAGTGTAGGAGGATTCCCCTTTCTCTGCATCCTGGCCAGCATCTGTCATTTCCTGACATCTTCATTTTAGCCATCCGGATGGATGTGAGATGGTATCTCATTGTGGTTTTGATTTGTATTTCTCTCATGCCCAGTGATGTGGAGCACTTTTTCATGGGTCTATTGGCCATCTGGATGTCTTCTTTGCAGAAATGTCTATTCATGACCTCTGCCCATTTCTTGATTGTATTATTTGTTCTTTGGGTGTTGAGTTTGCTAAGATCATTATAGATTTTGGATACTAGCCCTTTATCTGATACGTTATTTGCAGATATCTTCTCCCATTCTGTCAGTTGTCTTTTGTTTTTGTTAACTGTTTCATTTGCTGTGCAAAAGCTTTTCAACTTGATGAAGGCTCAATAGTTTATTTTTGCCCTTGCTTCCCTTGCCTTTGAGATTTTCCTAGAAAGAAATTATTGCTGCTGATGTCAAAGTGGTTGTTGCTTAAGTTCTCCTCAAGGATTTTGATGGATTCCTTTCTCACATTGAGGTCTTTCATCCATTTTGAGTCTATTTTCATGTGTGGTGTAAGGAAATGGTACAATTTCATTTCTTTGCACGTGGCTGTCCTATTTTCCCAATACCATTTGTTAAAGAGAGAGCCATTTCTCCATTGGACATTCTTTCCTGCTTTGTTGAAAATTAGTTGACCTTAGAGTTGAGGGTCTATTTCTGGGCTCTCTATTCTGTTCCATTGATCTGTGTGTCCATTTTTGTGCCAGTACCATGCAGTCTTGATGATGACAGCTTTGTAATAGAGCTTAAAGTTCAGAATTGTGATGCCACCAATTTTGGCTTTCTTTTTCAACATTCCTTTGGCTATTTGAGGTCTTTTTTGGTTCCATATTAATTTTAGGATTATTTGTTCCATTTCTTTGAAAGAAATGGATGGCATTTTGATGGGGATTGTATTAAATGTATAGTTTGCTTTAGGTAGCACAGACATTTTCACAATATTTGTTCTTCCAATTTATGAGCATGAAACATTTTTTCCATTTCTTTGTGTATTCCTCAATTTCTTTCATGAGTACTTTATAGTTTTCTGAGTATAGATTATTTCCCTCTTTGTTTAGGTTTATTCCTAGGTAACTTATGGTTTTAGGTGCAATTGCAAATGGGATTGACTCCTTAATTTCTCTTACTTCTGTGCTGTTGTTGTAAAGGAATGCAACTAATTTGTGTGCACTCATTTTATATCCTGACACTTTACTCAATTCCTGTACAAGTTCTAGCAGATTTGGAGTGGAGTCTTTTGGGTTTTCTGCATATAGTATCATATAACCTGCAAACAGTGATAGTTTGACTTCCTTTTTGCTGATTTGGATGCCTTTAATTTCTTTTTGTTGTCTGATTGCTGAGGCTAGGACTTCTTGTACTATGTTGAATAGGAGTGGTGATAAAGGACATCCCTGCTGTGTTCCTGAGCTTAGCGGAAAAGTGCTCAGTTTTTCTCCATTGAGAGGGATATTTGCAGTGGGTTTATCATAGATGGCTTTGATGATATTGAGGTATGTGCCCTCTATCCCTACACTTTGAAGAGTTTTGATGAGGAAAGGATGCTGTACTTTGTCAAATACTTTTGCAGCATCTTTTGAGAGTATCATATGTTTTTTTTCTTTCTTTTATTAATGTATTGTATCACATTGATTGATTTGCAGATGTCGAACCAACCTTGCAGCCCTAGAATAAATCTCACTTCGTCGTGGTGAATAATCCTTTTAATGTACTGTTGAATCATATTGGCTAGTATTTTGGTGAGAATTTTCGCATCTGTGTCCATCAAGGATTCTGGTCTGTAAATCTCTTTTTTGATGGGATTCTTGTCGGTTTTGGGATCAAGGTGATGCTGGACTCATAAAATGAGTTTGCAAGTTTTCCTTCCATTTCTATTTTTTGGAAGAGTTTCAGGAGAATATGACTTAATTCTTCTTTAAATATTTAGTAGAATTTGCCTGGGAAGCCATCTGTCCCTGGGCTTTTGTTTGTATGGAGTTTTTTGATGACTGTTTCAGTCTCCTTAGTGGTTATGGGTCTGTTCAGGTTTTCTATTTCTTCCTGGTTCAGTTTCGGCAGTTTATATGTCTCTAGGAATGCATTCATTTCTTCCAGATTGTCAAATTTGTTGGCATAGAGTTGCTCAGAATACGTTCTGATAATTGTTTTTATTTCTTTGGTGTTGGTTGTGATCTCTCCTCTTTCATTCATGATTTTATTTATTTGGGTCCTTTCTCTTTTCTTTTTGATAAGTCGGG
This sequence comes from Taxidea taxus jeffersonii, assembly GCA_003697995.1. Lineage (NCBI taxonomy): Eukaryota > Metazoa > Chordata > Mammalia > Carnivora > Mustelidae > Taxidea > Taxidea taxus. Next base: position 8,066 of record RCUC01154175.1, on the reverse strand, counting down.
CCAGAGGATTATCAATCTTATTAATTCTTTCAAAGAAATTGATCCTAGTTTCATTAATTTGTTCTCTTGTTGTTTTGTGTGTTTGTGTGTGTGTGTGTGTGTTTTGTTTGTTTCTATTTCATTGATTTCTGCTCTGATCTTTATTATTTCTCTTCTCTTGCTGGGTTTAGGCTTTCTTTGTTATTCTTTCTCCAGCTCTTTTAGGTGTAGGGTTAGGTTGTGTATTTGAGACCGTTCTTTCTTCTTGAGATAGGCTTGTATCACTATATATTTTCCTCTTAGGACTGCCATTAGTGTGTCCCATAGATTTTGAACCACTGTGTTTTCATTATCATTTATTTCCATGAACTTTTTCAATTCTTCTTCAATTTCCTGGTGGGCCCATTCATTCTTTAGAAGGATGCTGTTTAGTCTCCATGTATTTGAGTTCTTTCCAAATTTCTTCTTGTGATTGAGTTCTAGCTTCAGAGCATTGTGGTCTGAAAATATGCAGGGAATGATCCCAATCTTTTGATACCAGTTGAGACCTGATTTATGATCCAGGATGTGATCTATCCTGGAGAATGTTCCATGTGCACTAGAGAAGAATGTGTATTCTGTAGCTTTGGGATGGAATATTCTGAATATATCTGTGACGACCATCTGGTCCATTGTGTCATTTAAGGCCTCTATTTCCTTGTTGATCTTTTGCTTGGATGATCTGTTCATATCAGTGAGGGAGGTGTTAAAGTCCCCTACTATTATTGTATTCTTGTCAATGTGTTTCTTTGATTTTGTTATTAATTCGTTTATATAGTTGGCTGCTTCCAAAATAAGGGCATAGATATTTAAAATTGTTAGATCTTCTTGTTGGACAGATGCTTTGAGTATGATATAGTGTCCTTCATCATCTCTTATTGTAGTCTTTGGCTTAAAATCTAATTGATCTGATATAAGGATTGCCACCCCAGCTTTCTTCTGATGTCCATTAGCATGGTAAATTGTTTTCCACCCCCTCACTTTCAATCTGGAGGTGTCTTCAGGTCTAAAATGAGTTTCTTGTAGGCAGCATATTGATGGGTTTTGTTTTTTTATCCATTCTGAAACCCTGTGTCTTTTGATTGGGGCATTTAGCCCATTTACATTCAGGGTAACTATTGAGAGATATGAATTTAGTGCCATTGTATTGCCTGTATGGTGATTGTTACTGTATAATGTCTCTGTTCCTTTCTGGTAATACTTTTAGGCTCTCTCTTTGCTTAGAGGACCCCTTTCAATATTTCCTGTAGAGCTGGTTTGGTGTTTACAAACTCTTTCAGTTTTTGTTTGTCCTGGAAGCTTTTTATCTCCTTCTATTTTCAATGATAACTTAGCTGGATAAACTATTCTTGGATGCATGTTTTTCTCGTTTAGTGCTCTGAATATGTCATGGCAGTTCTTTCTGGCCTGCCAGGTCTCTGTGGATAAGTCTCCTGCCAATCTAATATTTTTACCATTGTATATTACAGACTTCTTGTCCCGTGCTGCTTTCAGGATTTTCTCTTTGTCGCTAAGACTTGTAAATTTTACTATTAGATGGCGGTCGGGACCGATTCTTATTGATTTTGAGGGGAATTCTCTGCACCTCCTGGATTTTGATGCTTGTTCCCCTTGCTATATTAGGGAAATTCTCTACAATAATCCTCTCCAGTATACCTTCTGCTCCTATTTCTCTTTCTTCTTCTTCTGGAATCCCAATTATTCTAATGTTGTTTCATTTTATGGTATCATCTCTTGAATTCTCCCCTCGTGGTCCAGTAGTTGTTTGTCTCTCTTTTGCTCAGCTTCTTTATTCTCTGTCATTTAGTCTTCTATATCACTAATTCTTCTTCTGTCTCATTTATCCTAGCAGTAAGAGCCTTCATTTTTTATTGCACCTCATTAGTAGCTTTTTTTTTTTATTTCCACTTGGTTAGATTTTAGTTCTTTTATTTCTCCAGAAAGGGCTTTATTTCTCCAGACAGCATTTCTCTAATATCTTCCATGCCTTTTTTGAACCCAGCTATCACCTTGAAATTCCTCATTCTGAACTCTAGATCTGACATATTACCAATGTCTGTATTGATTAGGTCCCTAGCCTTTGGTACTGCCTCTTGTCTTTTCTTTTGTGGTGAGTTTTTCTGTCTTGTCACATTGCCCAGAGAGGAATATACGAAGGAACAAATAAAATACCAAAAGTGTGGCAAAGACCCCAGGAAAATGTGTTTTAAGCAAGTCAGAAGAGACCCCAGATCATTGGGGGAGTAAGGGGGTGTAAAAAGAAGCCCAGGAAAAAAAAAGAAAACAAGGAAAAAAATATTATATATATATGTATATACACATATACATATATATATTACACTGGTTACTAGAACAGGTTCAACCACTTAATTATGGAAGTATTTTGGTCTCTTAGAACTACCTCCCCAAATTTTAAAGTATGAAAAACATATATAAGGGTAAACACAATGAAGGGATGGAATATAACTATAATGATATACATATATATTTTTTTAATTTCTAACAATGGATTAGATAGGCTCAGTTGGTTGGGAGAATAACAAAAAGAAAGTGGAGAGAATTTGCTCAGGCTGGAGAGTAGAACAAACCTGGTGCTAGATTTAGTGTGTATTTTGATCTATTAGAAGTTGTACCCCAATTTTTTTTAGAAGAAAAATCCCTATGTGTATACAAAAAATAATGTTAGATGCACTGAAGGATAACATAGGACTATAATAATGAAGTTTCAAAAAATACTTTTTTAATGAAAGGTATTAAGATAAACTAGTTAAAAAACGTTAAAAGGGAAAAGGGTAAAAGTTAAAAAAATAGCAGCAGAAGAAAAATTTTTAAAAAATTAATTAACTTTGTAAGACTAAAGATTCATGGGGAGAAAGCCATGAATTCTATGCCTTGCTTTCTACTCCTCTGGAATTCTGTTGTTCTCCTTGGTAAGTGAACTTGGTCTTGGCTGGATTTCTTGTTGATCTTCTGGGGGAGGGGCCTGTTGTAGTGATTCTCAAGTGTTTTTGCCCAAGGCGGAATTGCCCGCTTCTACCCTGGGCCAGGCTAAGTATTCTGCTCGGGTTCACCTTTGGGAGGTTTTGTTCCCTGAATGCTTTCCATAGAGTTCTGGAGGATGAGAACGAAAATGGCAGCTGAGAGCTTGGGGCCCCACTCCTCAGTGCACCCTCAGAGAAAAGCACTCAAACACTCCCATCTCCCTGGTCTCCATCTGCTCTCCGAGCTCACCCAGCCTGTGACCAAGCATCTCTTTCTCTGGCACACAGCTCCATCTGGAGTGTCCAAACTCTGCAGATCCCTGAGCTCTTCCAGGTGTGGTCTCCCAGATCATGTGGGGACCCCACTCACAGAGCAGTGCCCTGTACCACAGATTGTGGTTCAAGGTAACTCCGAGTTGAGAGCTCACTCCTCGGCTCTGTCCCTGCCTAGGCTTCACCCCAGTTTAGCTTCTGGAGCGATGTCCCTCAGTGGAGCAGACTTTTAAAAGTCCTGATTTTTGTGCTCAGGCCCCTCCTTCTGTGTCTATCTTCTGGTTCCTTTGGATTCATTTCTTCACTGGTCCTACCTTTCAGAAAGTGGTCGATTTTCTATTTCTAGAATTGTTGCTTTTCTTCTCTTCAATCTCCTGTTGGATTTCTAGGTGTTTGGAATGGTTTGATAAGGTCTCTAGGTGATCTCCTGCTACCTGATGTTGTCTCAGCTGCTACTTCTCCACCATCTTGACTCCTCCCAAAGATTTGAATTTTTGAAATAAAAAAGAAATTAGTAAAGATCTATTTTTTTTAAGCCTGAGAAAATAGTATATAAATTTGTTATTAAATGTTATGGGAAAATCTGGAAAAAGCCATTTGGGGGAATGGGATTCAAATTTAGATTTAGTGGGGAGAAGAGTTAAGATGGTGGAGTAGTATGGTCACCTTATGCTTGCTTCATCCTTTGAACACAGCTAGATAATTATCAAGTCATTCCAAACACCTAGGAAAACAATCTGAGGACTGAGAGAACAATTAGCACAACTAGAGGGAGAAAAGAGGTTGCAATGTGGAAGGTAGGAAGTACAAAACTGAAACATGAAGAAATGGGAAAATTGAACAGTCTCATAATCAGCAGAGGCCTTGAATTTGTGATCAAAACTCTCCTATCAAACAGAATTCAATGGTTGGTTGGGTTTCCAGGAGAATTCTAATGAACATTTATGGAAGAGTTAATACCCATTCTTCTGAAGCTATTCAAAAATATATAAATTGAAAGAAAATGTCCAAATTCATTGTACATGGCCAGGATTACCTTGATTCCAAAACCAAAGACCCTTTTACTAAAAAGTAAAATGTAGGTAAATATTCCTGATGAATATGGATGCCAAAACTCTACGAAATACTAGCAAATAAAATGCAACAGTATATTATAAAAAATTATTCATCCTAATTAAGCAGGATTTATTCCTGGGCTTCGGGGATGGTTCATTTTTGTAAATCAATCAACATGATACACCAAATTAATCAAAGAAAGGATAAAAACCTTATGATCCTCTAAATAATGCAGAAAAAGTATTAACAAAATACAGCATCCTTTCTTGATAAAAACCCTCCACAGCGTAGGGATAGAGGGAACACACCTTAGTGTCAATAAGGCCATATACAAAAGACACATGGCTAATATCATTCTCAGTGGGGGAGTACTGAGAGCTTTTTTTCTACTGTTAGGAATAAGACAGGAATGTCCACTCTCACCATTTCTATTTAACAGAGTACTGGAAGTCCTTGCTTCAGCAATCAGACAACAAAAGAAATAAAAAGTATCCAAATCAGTAAGGAAGAAGTCAAACTTTCACTATTTGCAGATTACATGTAGAAAACCTGAGAGTTTTCACCAACAAATTGCTAGAACCAATACAAGAATTCAGCAAAGTCACATGATGTAAAGTCAATGTACAGAAATCTATTGTAATTCTATAACCCAGTAATGAAGCAGTAGAAATATAAATCAAGGAATCTATCCCATTTATAATTGTGCCAAAAGCCTTTAAGATATCTAGGAAGAAACCTAATCAGAAAGGTAAAAGATCTGTATTCTGAAAACTATAAAACTCTTATGAGAAAAATTGAAGAGGACACAAAGAAATGGAAAAGCATTCCATGCTCATGGATTGAAAGAGCAAATATTGTTAAAGTGTCTTTACTACCCAAAGAAATCTACACATGTAATGCAATCTCTATCAAAGTGTCTCCATCATTTTCCCCAGAGCTAGAACAAATAATCCTAAACTTTATATGGAAGCCCAAAAGATCCTGAATAGTTTCAGCAATCTTCAAAAAGGATAGCAAAGCTGGAGGCATCACAATTCTGGACTTCATGCTGTATTACAAAGCTGTAGTCATCAAGACAGGATGATACTATCCCAAAAACAGACACAAAAATCAGTGGAACGAAATAAAAAAGCCCAGAAATTGACCCTTTAAGTATATGGTCAACAAATCTTTAACAAAGCAGGAAAGAATATCCAATGGGAAATAGACAGTCTCTTTAACAAATGGTTAACAAGTGAAAAGATGCTCAACATCACTCATCATCGGAAAATACAATCCAAAACCATGATGAGTTACCACCTTATACCAATCAGAATGGCTAAAATTAACAACACAGGAAATAAAAGATATTGATAAGGATGTGAATAGAGAGGAACCTCTTACACTGTTGTTAGGAAAGCAAATGCAGCTGGAAACAGTATGGAGTTTCCTCAGAAAGTTAAAAATAGAATCACCCTACAATCCAGGAATGCACTAGTTAGTATTAACCCAAAGGATACAAAAATGATGATTCAAAGGTATAGATGTACCCTGATGTTCACTGAAGCATTATCAACAGTGAAAAAATTATACGGAGAGCCTAAATGTCTTTTGACTGATTAATGGGTAAAATAGAGATAGAATATTTCATAGCTATCAAAAAGAATGAAATCCTACCACTTGCAATTACAAGGATGGAACTAGAATGTATTATGCTAAGTGACATGTCAGTCAGAGAAGGGCAAATACCATATTATTTCACTCACATGTGGAATTTAAGAAAAAAAAAAACATAAACATAGAGGAAGGGGAAAAATAGAAAGGGTAGCAAACAATAGGAGACTCTTAGCAATAGAGAAAAAACAGGTTTCCTGGAGGGGAGGGGAGGTGAACAGGGGACGGGCTAAATGGGTGATGAGTATTAAATGAGGCACTTATGTTGAGCACTGGGTGTTATATGTAAGTGATGAATCACTGAATTCTACTACTTAAACCAATATTCCACTATATGTTAACTCAGTAGAATTTAAATAAAAATTTGAGTGGAAAAAATTGGATTTGGGCATGTTAATTTTGTGCTGCCTATTTTTTTAAGTATGTAATTTAGTCAGGATGATTGAATTGAGGATACACATTGGATTTATCAGTGTAGCTATAGTATTTAAAACTATGGCCCCAGATGATATTACTTAGCAAGGACAACAGATAGAGAAAAAAGAAGACTCTTGGACAAACAGCAGTCCTGGCCACCGTTAGAGTTAAGGAATAAGAGTAGGACATACCAGGGGCCACCTGGGTTAAGCCTCTGCCTTCTTCTCAGGTCATGATCTCAGGGTCCTGGGATGGAGCCCTGCATCAGGCTCTCTGTTCAGCAGGGAGCCTGCTTCTCCTTGCCCCCTCTCTGTCTGCCTCTCTGTCTACTTGTAATCTCTCTCCGTCAAATAAACAAAGATCTTTAAAAGAAAAAAAAAATACATACATACCAGAAGACTGAGACAGACATGCCAGTGGAGTAGGTTAAGTGTGGAGATCTATGAACCACAGAAACCACCTGAGCGTGATGCTTAAACAAGAGAATGATTGAGTCAAAAGTTGCATTAGAATTGATCATCGGACAGGACAATATCAGCAGGTGACTGGACAAGAGTAATACTTTAAAAACAAAATAGATGTGAGAAAGTGAAGAATCATATGAAGGCATCTCCCATTTAATGTACTTTCCTTTAATCAAGTTAACTTCATTTGTGATTTTTAAGTATTTTCCCCACTTTGACCTATCTGTAACTTTCCTTAGCCTATATTCTTAATTTGAAGGCCTCAGCATGCATTTTGAAGATTTTAGGAAGTAAAGATTAAGTAAAATGTACCATCTTCCTTGAAACTCACCACAATCTTTCACATTCAATTAAACTTTTCTCCCTTTTCAAGTGTCAATGACACATCAAAATCACATTCTGAAATGATCACTTTATACTTTATATTACCTGTCTTTGCAAACTGAGGATTATTGCCATAATTTTCAAATTCCAGTCCCCACTAGAACCAGTCATGCTACTGTTTGTTAAATTAGATTAAAAGGTCACTCAGTGGGAGTATAACCCAACAGAGAACCTAAATTGGATCAGTTTAACTCTAAGGGTTTTTTGTTTTGTTTTGTTTTTTAATTTTTTTATAAACATATAAAGTCTTATTAGCCCCGGGGTACAAGTCTGTGAATTGTCAAGTTTACACACTTCACAGCACTCACCATAGCACATACCCTCCCCAATGTCCATAACCTCACCACTTCATCCCTACCCCCATCCCCCCAGCCACCCTCAGTTTCTTTTGTGACATTAAGAGTTTCTTATGGTTTGTCTCACTCCCGATCCCATCTTGTTTCATTTATTCTTTTCCTGACCCCCAACCCCCCCATTGCATTCCACTTCCTCATATCAGGGAAATCATATGATAGTTGTCTTTCTCTGATTGACTTATTTCACTAAGCATAATACTCTATAGTTCCATCCACATCGTCGCAAATAACTCTAAGTTTTTTGTTAACTCTAAGCCTCTTGTATATGTGAACAATTCCCTTATTACCACAAAATTTGTTCAGAAGCACTAAAACTGAAGCATAATTCCTAAACATAACTAATAGATATGGCCCTCAACTGATAAATATTTCAGAAAAAAAGAAATTTAGATTGCTTTTTAATTTTATCTTGCTTATTTTTCATGCATTTTTTTCTGTACTCATTAGGAATATTTAAAAAAAAA
>RCUC01154174.1:0-10870 GCA_003697995.1 Taxidea taxus jeffersonii | reverse complement strand
GGGAAGGCTGTGAGCTTTTTCCCATTGAGGATGATATTTGCTGTGGGTTTTTCAGAGATAGATTTTATGAAGTTCAGGAATGTTCCCTCTATCCCTATACTTTGAAGCGTTTTAATCAGGAACGGATGCTGGATTTTGTCAAATGCTTTTTCTGCATCAATTGAGAGGACCATGTGGTTCTTCTCTCTTCTCTTATTGATCTGTTCTATCACATTGATGGATTTGCGAATGTTGAACCATCCTTGCAACCCAGGGATGAATCCCACCTGGTCATGGTGGATAATTTTTTAATGTGCTGTTGGATCCTATTTGCTAGGATCTTGTTGAGAATCTTGGCATCCATATTTATCAGTCATATTAGTCTGAAATTCTCCTTTTTGGTGGGGTCTTTGCCTGGTGTGGGGATCAGGGTAATGCTGGCTTCATAAAAAGAGTCTGGAAGTTTTCCTTCTGTTTCAATTTTTTGAAACAGCTTCAGGAGAATAGGTGTTATTTCTTCTTTGAATGTTTGGTAGAATTCCCCAGGGAATCCATCGGGCCCTGGGCTCTTGTTTTTTGGGAGGCTTTTGATCACTGCTTCAATCTCATTACTAGATATCAGTCTATTCAGGTTGTCAATTTCCTCCTGGTTCAATTTTGGAAGTTTATAGTTTTCCAGGAATGCATCCATTTCATCTAGGTTGCTTAACTTATTGGCGTATAACTGTTGATAATAATTTCTGATGATTGTTTCTATTTCCTTGGTGTTAGTTGTGATCTCTCCCTTTTCATTTGTAATTTTATGAATTTGGGCCCTCTCTCTTTTCTTTTGGATTAGTGTGGCCAGTGGTTTATCAATCTTACTCATTCTTTCAAAAAACCAGCTTCTAGTTTCACTGATGCATTCTACTGTATCTCTAGTTTCTATCTCATCGATCTCTGCTCTAATCTTGTTTATTTCCCTTCTTGTGTGTGGAGTTGGCTTAATTTGTTGTTGATTCTCCAGTTCTTTAAGATGTAGAGACAGCTGGTGTATTCTGGATTTTTCAATTTTTTTGAGGGAGGCTTGGATGGCTATATATTTCCCCCTTAGGACTGCCTTTGCTGTAGCCCATAGGTTTTGGGCTGAAGTGTCTTCATTCTCATTGGTTTCCATGAAATATTTAAGTTCTTCTTTGATCTCCTGGTTGATCCAAGCATTCTTTTTTTTTTTTAATGTAGATTATACATATAGAATGTATTATATATATTTATATATCTATTCACACTATGAGGAATTATACAAAGTAAATCCACACTTTCGGTTTTTTAAAAGATTTTCTGGGCAAGTGTTGAATGACAGCACATGCAGATCTGCTACCCTCCTTTACACAGCTATGTCACTGGATTTTCACTCTGTGAAAAACAATTTACTTTTCTGTCCACGAATGATGGACATTTTGGTGGCTTCTAGTTTTTCACCAAACAACAAAAAAAATACTGTGATAAGTGCCCTTTTATATATGTTTGAGTGACCATTTGTAAGAACACTCATAAGGTCAGCTCCCCACAATTGGGCTTGTAAATCATCTGTGCATTTACAGTTTTTTTTCCAGTTTTTTTTTTTTAAATTTAAGTTTTATTTAAACATATAATGTAACCCCACCACCCTCTCCCAACCCCTCCCCCCCCCACCCCCCTCAGTTTGTTTTATGACATTAAGAGTCTCTTTTGGTTTGTCTCCCTCCCGATCCCATCTTGTTTCATTTTTACTTTTCCTACCACCTTAACTCCCACCCCCATTGCATCTCCACTTCCTCATATCAGGGAGATCATGTGATAGTTGTCTTTCTCCAGTTGACTTATTTCGCTAAGCATAATAAGCTCTAGTTCCATCCATGTCGTCGCAAATGGTAAGGTTTCATTTCTTTTGATGGCTGCATAGTATTCCATTGTATATATATACCACCTCTTCTTTATCCATTCATCTGTTGATGGACATCTAGGTTCTTTCCATAACTTGGCTATTGTGGACATTGCTGCTATAAACATTCGGGTACACGTGCCCCTTTGGATCACTACGTTTGTATCTTTAGGGTAAATACCCAGTAGTGCAATCGCTGGGTCATAAGGTAGCTCTATTTTCAATTTTTTGAGGAACCTCCATGCTGTTTCCCAGAGTGGTTGCACCAGCTTGCATTCCCACCAACAGTGTAGGAGGGTTCCCCTTTCTCCACATCCTCGCCAGCATCTGTCATTTCCTGACTTGTTCATTTTAGCCATTCTGACTGGTGTGAGGTGGTATCTCATTGTGGTTTTGATTTGTATTTCCCTGATGCCCAGTGATGTGGAGCACTTTTTCATGTGTCTGTTGGCCATCTGGATGTCTTCTTTGCAGAAATGTCTGTTCATGTCCTCTGCCCATTTCTTGATTGGATTGTTTGTTCTTTGGGTATTGAGTTTGCTAAGCTCTTTATAGATTTTGGATACTAGCCCTTTATCTGATATGTCGTTTGCAAATATCTTCTCCCACTCTGTCAGTTGTCTTTTGGTTTTGTTGACTGTTTCCTTTGCTGTGCAAAAGCTTTTGATCTTGATGAAGTCCCAATAGTTCATTTTTTCCCTTGCTTCCCTTGCCTTTGGCGTTGTTCCTAGGAAGAAGTTGCTGCGGATGAGGTCGAAGAGGTTGCTGCCTGTGTTCTCCTCAAGGATTTTGATGGATTCCTTTCTCACGTTGAGGTCCTTCATCCATTTTGAGTCTTTTTTCATGTGTGGTGTAAGGAAATGGTCCAATTTCATTTTTCTGCATGTGGCTGTCCAATTTTCCCAACACCATTTGTTGAAGAGGCTGTCTTTTTTCCATTGGATGTTCTTTCCTGCTTTGTCGAAGATTAGTTGACCATAGAGTTGAGGGTCTATTTCTGGGCTCTCTCTTCTGTTCCATTGATCTATGTGTCTGTTTTTGTGCTAGTACCATACTGTCTTGATTATGACAGCTTTGTAGTAGAGCTTGAAGTCTGGAATTGTGATGCCACCAACTTTGGTTTTCTTTTTCAATATTCCTTTGGCTATTCGAGGTCTTTTCTGGTTCCATATAAATTTTAGGAATATTTGTTCCATTTCTTTGAAAAAATTGGATGGGATTTTGATAGGCATTGCATTAAATGTGTAGATAGCTTTAGGTAGCATAGACATTTTCACAATATTTATTCTTCCAATCCATGAGCATGGAACATTTTTCCATTTCTTTGTGTCTTCCTCAATGTCTTTCATGAGTACTTTATAGTTCTCTGAGTATAGATTCTTTGCCTGTTTGTTTAGGTTTATTCCTAGGTATCTTATGGTTTTGGGTGTAATTGTAAATGGGATTGACTCCTTAATTTCTCTTTCTTCTGTCCTGTTGTTGGTGTAAAGAAATGCAACAGATTTCTGTGCATTGATTTTATATCCTGACACTTTACTGAATTCCTGTACAAGCTCTAGCAGTTTTGGAGTGGAGCCTTTTGGGTTTTCCATATAGTATCATATCATCTGCAAAGAGTGATAGTTTGACGTCTTCTTTGCCGATTTGGATGCCTTTAATTTCTTTTTGTTGTCTGATTGCTGAGGCTAGGACTTTTAGTACTATGTTGAATAGCAGTGGTGATAGCGGACATCCCTGCCGTGTTCCTGACCTTAACGGAAAAGCTCTCAGTTTTTCTCCATTGAGAATGATACTTGCAGTGGGTTTTTCATAGATGGCTTTGATAATATTGAGGTATGTGCCTTCTATTCCTACACTTTGAAGAGTTTTGATTAGGAAGGGATGTTGCACTTTGTCAAATGCTTTTTCAGCATCTATTGAGAGTATCATATGGTTCTTGTTCTTTCTTTTGTTAATGTACTGTATCACATTGATTGATTTGCAGATGTTGAACCAACCCTGCTGCCCTGGAATAAATCCCACTTGGTCGTGGTGAATAATCCTTTTAATGTACTGTTGGATCCTATTGGCTAGTATTTTGGTGAGAATTTTCGCATCTGTGTTCATCAAGGATATTGGTCTGTAATTCTCTTTTTTGATGGGATCCTTGTCTGGTTTGGGGATCAAGGTGATGCTGGCCTCATAAAATGAGTTTGGAAGTTTTCCTTCCATTTCTATTTTTTGGAACAGTTTCAGGAGAATAGGAATTAATTCTTCTTTAAATGTTTGGTAGAATTCCCCTGGGAAGCCATCTGGCCCTGGGCTTTTGTTTGTTTGGAGATTTTGGATGACTGTTTCAATCTCCTTACTGGTGATGGGCCTATTCAGGTTTTCTATTTCTTCCTGGTTCAGTTGGCAGTTGATATGTCTCTAGGAAAGCATCCATTTCTTCCAGATTGTCGAATTTGTTGGCATAGAGTTGTTCATAATATGTTCTTATGATTGTTTGTATTTCTTTGGTGTTGGTTGTGATCTCTCCTCTTTCATTCATGATTTTATTTATTTGGGTCCTTTCTCTTTTCTTTTGGGTAAGTCTGGCCAGGGGTTTATCAATCTTATTAATTCTTTCAAAGAACCAGCTCCTAGTTTCATTGATTTGTTCTATTGTTTTTTTTGGTTTCTATTTCATTGATTTCTGCTTTGATCTTTATTATTTTTCTTCTCCTGCTGGGTTTAGGCTTTATTTGTTGTTCTCTCTCGAGCTCCTTAAGGTGTAGCATAAGGTTGTGTATTTGAGACCTTTCCTGTTTCTTGAGATAGGCTTGTATCGCTATATGTTTTCCTCTCAGGACTGCCTTTGCTGTGTCCCACAGGTTTTGGACCATTGTGTTTTCATTATCATTTGTTTCCATGGTTTTTTTCAATTCTTCTTTAATTTCCTGGTTGACCCATTCATTCTTTAGAAGGATGCTGTTGAGTCTCCATGTATTTGTGCTCTTTCCAAATTTCCTCTTGTGATTGAGTTCTAGCTTCAGAGCATTGTGGTCTGAAAATATGCAGGGAATGATCCCAATCTTTTGATACCTGTTGAGACCTGATTTATGACCCAGGATGTGATCTATTCTGGAGAATGTTCCATGGGCACTAGAGAAGAATGTGTATTCTGTTGCTTTGGTGTAGAATGTTCTGAATATATCTGTGATGTCCATCTGGTCCAGTGTGTCATTTAAGACCTTTATTTCCTTGTTGATCTTTTGCTTGGATGATCGGTCCATTTCAGTGAGGGGTGTGTTAAAGTCTCCTACTATTATTGTATTCTTGTCAATGTGTTTCTTTGATTTTGTTATTAATTGGTTGATATAGTTAGCTGCTCCCATGTTAGGGGCATAGATATTTAAAATTGTTAGATCTTCTTGTTGGACAGACCCTTTGAGTATGATATAGTGTCCTTCCTCATCTCTTATTATAGTCTTTGGCTTAAAATCTAATTGATCTGATATAAGGATTGCCACCCCAGCTTTCTTCTGATGTCCATTAGCATGGTAAATTGTTTTCCACCCCCTCACTTTCAATCTGGAGTTGTCTTCAGGTCTAAAATGAGTTTCTTGTAGGCAGCATATGGATGGGTTTTGTTTTTTTATCCATTCTGAAACCCTGTGTCTTTTGATTGGGGCATTAAGCCCATTTACATTCAGGGTAACTATTGAGAGATATGAATTTCGTGCCATTGTATTGCCTGTATGGTGATTGTTACTGTATAATGTCTCTGTTCCTTTCTGGTAATACTTTTAGGGTCTCTCTTTGCTTAGAGGACCCCTTTCAATATTTCCTGTAGAGCTGGTTTGGTGTTTACAAACTCTTTCAGTTTTTGTTTGTCCTGGAAGCTTTTTATCTCTCCTTCTATTTTCAATGATAACCTAGCTGGATAAAGTATTCTTGGCTGCATGTTTTTCTCGTTTAGTGCTCTGAATATATCATGCCAGTTCTTTCTGGCCTGCCAGGTCTCTGTGGATAAGTCTGCTGCCAATCTAATATTTTTACCATTGTACGTTACAGACTTCTTGTCCCATGCTGCTTGCAGGATTTTCTCTTTTTTGCTAAGACTTGTAAATTTTACTATTAGATGGCGGGGTGTGGGCCGATTCCTATTGATTTTGAGGGGTGTTCTCTGTACCTCCTGGATTTTGATGCTTGTTCCCCTTGCTATATTAGGGAAATTCTCTACGATAATCCTCTCCAGTATACCTTCTGCTCCTATTTCTCTTTCTTCTTCTTCTGGAATCCCAATTATTCTAATGTTGTTTCGTCTTATGGTGTCACTTATCTCTTGAGTTCTCCCCTCGTGGTCCAGTACTTGTTTGTCTCTCTTTTGCTCAGCTTCTTTATTCTCTGTCATTTGGTCTTCTATATCACTAATTCTTTCTTCTGCCTCATTTATCCTAGCAGTAAGAGCCTCCATTTTTTATTGCACCACATTAATAGCTTTTTTTATTTCAACTTGATTAGACTTTAGTTCTTTTATTTCTCCGGAAAGGGCTTTTATTTCTTCTGACAGGGTTTCTCTAATATCTTCCAGGCCTTTTTCGAGCCTGGCTAGAACCTTGAGAATCGTCATCCTGAATTCCAGATCTGACATATTACCAATGTCTCTATTGATTAGGTCCCTAGCCTTCGGTCCTGTCTCCTGTTCTTTTTTTTGTGGTGAGTTTTCCCGTCTTGTCATTTTGTCCAGATAAGAATCTGCTGTTCTCCTTGTTAAGTGAACCTGGTCTTGGCTGGATTTCTTTGATCTTCTGGGGGAGGGGCCTGTTGTAGTGATTCTCAAGTGTCTTTGCCCCAGGCGGAATTGCACCGGCCCCTAGTAAGTGCCAGGCTAAGTAATCCTCTCAGGTTCACTTTCGGGAGCTTTTGTTCCCTGAAGGCTTTCCGTAGAGTTCCGGAGGACGGGAATGACAATGGCGGCCTCCCAATCTCCGGTTCAGAGGAGCCGAGAGCTAGGGGCCCCAGTCTTCAGTGCGCCTTCATAGAAAAGCATTTAATCACTCCCGTCTCCCCAGCCTCTGTTTGCGCTCAGAGACCGCGCTCGGAGACCTCGCTCAGAGACTGCGCTTGGAGAAAATCGTGCGTAATCAGTCCCGTCTCACTGGCTTCTGGGAGCGCTCCGAGCTCACCCAGCCTGTGACCAAGCGTCTCTTGTCTCTGGCAGAGTCCCACCTGGAGTCTCCGAACCCCGTAGATCCCTGAGCTCTCCCGAGTCGGAGTATCCCCGGATCTTGTGGGGACCCCTCGCACAGAGCACCGGCCCGTGCCACAGAGCACCGGTCCATGTCACAGACCACTAGGAAACCTCGGCTCTGTCTCTGCAGCCAGCTTCCCCGCTCTAATACCTGTGAGCTCTGCGACACTCAGACACCCCCAATCCTTCTGTGACCCCACGGGAGCAGACTTTTCAAAGTCCTGATTTTGTGCTCCACCGCTTGCCGGGAGCCGGCCCCTCCCCCTGGGGTCTATCTTGCCGTTGTGTTGGATTCACTTCTCCGCTGGTCCTACCTTTTAGAAAGTGGTCGATTTTCTGTTTCTAGAATTGTTGTTTTTCTTCTCTTCGATCTCCTATTGGATTCATAGGTGTTCGAAATGGTTTGATAGGCTATCTAGCTGATCTCCTGCTATCTGATGTCGTCTCAGCCTGCTACTTCTCTGCCATCTTGACCGCCCTCGATCCAAGCATTCTTTAGCAAGGTGGTCTTTAGCTTCCAGGTGTTTGAGTTCCTTCCAAAGTTTTTCTTGTGATTGAGCTCCAGTTTCAAAGCATTGTGATCTGAGAATATGCAAGGAATAATCTCAATCTTTTTATATTGGTTGAGCCCTGATTTGTGACCCAGTATGTGGGCTATTCTGGAGAAGGTTCCATGTGCACTAGAGAAGAATGAGTATTCTGTTGTTTTAGGATAGAACACTCTGTATATATCTATGAGGTTCATCTGGTCCAAAGTTTCATTCAATGCTCTAGTTTCTTTACTGATTTTCTGCTTGGATGATCTGTCTATTACTGAGAGTGGCGTATTAAGATCCCCTACTATTAATGTATTCATATTAATATGACTCTTTATCTTGATTAACAGTTTTCTTATGTAATTGGCCGCTCCCATATTGGGGGCATAAATATTTACAATTGTTAGATCTTCTTGGTGGATAGTCCCTTTAAGAATTATGTAGTGTCCTTCTGTATCTCTGACTACAGTCTTTAGTTAGTATATGTGCTGCTGAAGTGAACACTACAGTCTTTAGTTTAAAATCTAATTTATTTGATATGAGAATTGCTACCCTGGCCTTCTTTTGAGGCCCATTGGCATGAAAATTTCTTCTCCATCCCTTCACTTTCAGCCTGGGTATATCCTCAGTTTCAAAATGGGTCGCTTGTAGACAACATATAGATGGGTCCTGCCGTTTTATCCAATCTGCAACCCTGTGTCATTTTATGGGTACCTGTAGGCCCTTCACATTGAGAGTGATTATTGAGAGATATGTTTTTATTGACATCGTGTTACCTTTGAAGTCTTTCTTTCTGTAGATTGTCTCCATATATTTCTGTTCAATGACATTCTTAGGATTTTTCCTCTTTTATAGAACCCCTCTTAATATTTCCTGCAGTGTTGGCTTGTTGGTTGCATACTCTTTTAAACCTTGTCGGTCTTGGAAACTCTTTATCTCTCCATCCATTTTGAATGTCAGTCTTGCTGGATAAAGTATTCTTGGCTGCATGTTCTTCTCATTTAGTGCTCTGAATATGTCTTGCCAGCCCTTTCTGGCTTGCCAGGTTTCTGTGGACAGGTCTGATGTTATCCTGATGGACTTTCCTCTGTATGTAAGGAACTTCTTTATCCTAGTTGCTTTCAGGAGGTCCTGTCTACAATTATGATTCATCATTTTCACTATTAGGTGTCTTGAGGTCTTTCTAGATTCTATAATCTTGAGGGGAGACCGTTCTGCCTCTAGTACATGAATGCTGGTTCCATTCGCCATATTGGGAAAATTTTCTTGGAGAATTTGTTCAACTATATCTTCTAGTCTCCTTTCTTTCTCTTCCCCCTCAGGGATTCCAAAAATTCTGACATTGGAATGTTTCATGGCGTCCTTTATTTCCCTAATTCTGTTTTTGTGGCTTCTAAGCTGTTTGTTCCAGGCTTCCTCCTGATCCTTTCTCTCTATCTGTTTGTCCTCCAGATCACTAATCTTCTGTCTCAGTTACCCTAGCTTTTAGAGAATTTAGATTAGATTGGAACTCATTGAGAACATTGTGAACATCATCCCTGGTGGCTTTCACTTCTGCCCTAATCAATTCCATTTTGTCATCCATGGCTTTCTCCAACCTAGCTATTGCCTGGATATTTGTTAGTCTGAATTCCCTTTCTGACATATTGTCTATGTCCATAGCCATTAGTTCTGTTGCAGAAGGCCCAGCCTCTGAATTTTTCTTCTGTTGGGCATTCCTCCTCCTAGTCATTTTGGTGAGAGATGGCTGAATGGACGTAGCTGAGTATATCGAACATGGTGCAGGCAAGGTGCACCCTGGAACACTTCTGAGCAATCAATAGTTCCCTCCCAAAGAAAGAAAAAAATAAAGTAAGAAGAAAAAAAAAAAAGAGAGAGAGAGAGAGACAGGAAAAAAAAAAAAGAAAGATAAAATAAAAGAGAAGGCCCAGCCCAAATGGGCCCCAAGGTAAGATTTATGAAGGATACAAACAAAAGCAGACAAACAAAAAGACTGATAAAAGTAGATGACAAGAGAAAAAAAAATATATATATATAAAAACAAAACAAAAAAAGAACCTCATCAAAAAGAACACCAGGTATAAGATTTATATACTACCAGTGTTATGCCCAGATCTCAGGACCACCACCAAGAAGACCACCAAGAGCCAGACATTCCAAAATGCTAAAGCAAGGCTTTATTCCGGCGGGCTGCAGCTTGGGCCTTGTCCTACACACCGACACAGCGGAGTCTAGGAGGAAGCCCCGAGCTGAAATTTCACAGGGCTTATAAAGGCAAAACCCACAAAGTATTCACGCGCAAAATCACATGTATAGGCGACCTTTAAAATGATTGGTGCTGGGGTTGCTTAAGCTGTGCTGTTCAGCGGGGACTGGCTACTTTGTCTAGGGGATATCTTTTGAAAGTTGTTTGTACCAGGGCGGGAAAGTTGCAGGGAGTAGCAAGACCGGTTGGGTCTTGATTAACTTATCTATGAAGTGGGGGTAGTTTGTGGTTTAGTAACCAATTCTGTTCCTTGAATTCCTGTCTCTTTGTCTGGAATTTATGCAAGCTCTGGAACACTCATAGTTAAATGTAAACAAAAAAATGGCTACTGCCTCAAAGTGGAGTTACTTTAGCCCTTCACCAGGACAAAAACGAATACACAGAAACACTGGAGGGAGAAAAAGATGGGAGAATGGTTATAAATTCTCAGTGTGGGCAAGGAAGCTTATTTTGATTCTTCCTGGATGTATCTTGATATCTTTGTTAAAGGACTCAACTTTCCTAAGATAAAGGGGGATTAAAAAATGGTTTACCCAAACTGAGGGGGGTGGGGGGGAGAGGGGTTGGGAGAGGGTGATGGGATTACATTATATGTTTAAATTTAAAAAAGCTTAAATAAAAAAAACTGGTTTACCTATAGGGGTGGTTGGGGAAAGAGGATTACCTTGAAGTTTAACTCTATATGAATATTAAAAAAAAAAAAAAAAGAATAAACTAAACTAAACTAAAATTTTAAAAAATTTAAAAAATAGAAAAGCAAAAGAAAAACACAGATATACATATCAAAAAGTTCAGGTTAAAAGGTTATTATGGAATTTGATGTACTGGACATCTCACTGTGATGGTAAATAGGTTAAAAAATTATCTATAAAAAATGAACCAGAATAGTGGGAATGAATTAAAAATAAAAGTTGTATCTATGAAGTAGTGGTGGTTGTTCTCTTGCCTTTTTGTTGTTGCTGTTGTTGTTG
>RCUC01154173.1:0-42700 GCA_003697995.1 Taxidea taxus jeffersonii | reverse complement strand
GCCATAAAGCACGTGAGGATCATAATACACCGAAGCCGTTGTCAGCCTCCCTCTAACATCCTCCAAATGATGGGCTGAGAAAACACGGGAGTTTTCCCCAACTTAATAAAAAGGAAATAAAAGTGTAAAACTGTATTGCTAGATCTAGGATGAGGAAAAAGTTCTGGAGATGGGTGGGGGTGATGCCCATCCATTCATACCCACAACGGGAATGTGCTTAATGCCATCTAACTGTGCCCTAAAACATAGTTAAAATGGTAAATCTTATGTTTACGAAGATGCTGTGTATGTTACCACAATAAAACACATATGTGTTATATATGTATGTATTATATACATATATATACATATATTTACCACCAGAATGATTTTAGAGAGATTTGTTGACTTAAAAAAAAAACAACAAAAAACAACCCAATTCCTGCTATAGAAGGTCATAGTGGAAAAATACTAGTTTGGTAGAAAGAATAGCTCTCCTAGCATCCATCCTTACAAGGAATTTATTCACTAGAATGTGAATTCTTTGCTCTGTGCCCAGGTAGGCAATTTCTGACTCATCCCTGACATGGGAATTCTATTTTCTGAAAATATTCTCTGTTATTTTTGCTAGCGGTTTGAGATGTATCCGAGACACTATTAACATGTATACAATTGGTCGTTTCAAATGCATAAAAGTCTTCAAGCATCTGCCTTCGGCTCCAGTTATAATCCCGGGGTCCTGGGATGGAGCCCCGCATCGGGTTCCCTGCTCCACGGGAAGCCTGCTTCTCCCTCTCCCTCTCCCCCTGCTTGTGTTCCCTCTCTGTCAAGTAAGTAAATAAAATAAATAAAACGCATACCAGATGGAGAGGCATCCTACGTGAAATGACGCAGACTGAGTCAGATTTGTCATCCACTTGCCCTCCGGCGAGCAAGATTGTAGCAGAAGAAAAATGTTAATAGTATATACGGTCAGCCACAAGCAAAGTTAACCAAAGTAATGCTTTCAAAAATGTCCTACTTCCCAAGTCCCCAAGCAGCACACCCTGAATTCATTTCCACAGTCCGAGCCTCGAGTATAAAGAACTGTCATTTTATAAATAAAAGACAAGGTGATTGGAACAATCATGAAACCACAGCAAGAGCTGGAAGCCAATGGTGAAAGGCTTGTCTGGGTGGCTTTGTTCCCAGGCCGGCTTGCTCAGTTTGAGAAGGGGGTGGGGGGACTTTTTTTAAGGGTTTTTTTTTGTCTTTTGTTTTTTTTTTTTATTTTTATTTTTTTTATTTATTTGACAGACAGAGATCACAAGTAGACAGAGAGGCAGGGAGAGAGAGAGAGGAGGAAGAAGGCTCCCTGCCAAGCAGAGAGCCTGATGTAGAGCTCAGTCCCAGGACCCTGGGATTATGACCTGAGCAAAGGCAGAGGCTTAACCCACTGAGCCACCCAGGCGCCCCTCCTTTGTTTTTTGAGAAAGAGAGCAAGCATGAGTGAGTGAGAGGCAGAGGGAGAAGCAGAGTCCCCGCTGAGCAGGGAGCCAGATGTGAGGCTCCATAGAGTGACCCTGAGGTCATGACCTGAGCCAAACCCAGGCGCCCCAAGGTTAATTTACAACATAATCCCAGCGGACATATCCCAGCGGACATTTTGGAACGTGTGCTCCATTCGGTATCAACCCAACAGAGAAAGATCAGGACAAATAAGATAAAACGTTTGTTAAAACCAGGCACCAGACAGGCCCCGTCATCGTCACTGTCCAGCGGGGAGAGAAGGGAGAGGACGAGCCGAGTGGGTTGCTGCTGCAGGCTTGTCGTCCCAGCTCTGTTGTTGCTGGGTCCGTGGGCACTAATCCCGGCTTCTGTGGCTCATGCCACGAAATACAAGAGATGGCCCTGTATCCTGGAGAAGCGGAGGCCTTGACTTTTGACTTCAGTTTTTACTGCATCTATCTCCTGTGTATCAGTGGTGTGTCCCGTCAAATGCTCATCACCTGGTGGGGGCAGAGGGTTGGGCGAGGGGCAGGGGGGCTGGACAGAAAGAAGGAAGGCAGGAAGGCACTGTAAGGAGTGTCCTCCCATCCTCGCACAGGAGGACTTTAGAAGGTAGGAAGCCGTTTGCATTACTAAGGAGCTGTCCAGGCACTACATGAAGCTCCTCATGCCTATTTATTTGTGGTTACTGGTGAGGACACTACAGATCACCAGGCACCCTTGACCCTTCCTCCAAAGAGTTCAGAATGTTCCTGAACTGTGAGCCTTCTTGGTTGCTCACCAGGCCTTGGGCATCCGTGCTCTGTGGAAGGAAGCAGTCCGGGCCAGTTCCGGGGCCCTCCCCATAAAGGCAGGAGGGTCTCGGAGATCAGACACCAAGACCAAGGCCTAGGGTTCCCCCTCCCCGGGACCTGGGCATGGGGTGTGGAGGTGTCTGCTAGCACCCCAAAGGACAGGTTGCTTGGCTGACCCCAGGCTTTGCACTCCCCAGTCTCAGGTGGTGACCTCCCATCGCTGGGCCAGTGCTGGCGTCAGCAGAGGCACTAGGGGAGACAGCTGTGAGCCCCCGGTGCTGCCATCACGCCTGAGACCAGGGAAACAAGGACCAAAGAGACAGAGGACAGGAATCCTTCCTTTAATCCCAGTGAGACAGTCATTGCTAGGACCAGCAGGGGTGAGGGAGGCCCTCTCGGATTTCGCCCTGGCTGCACCATCTTCTGGGAGAGAGGCAGAATGTCCTTTCTCCATGATAAAAACCCCACCCCCTTAAGTAAAATGAAATCATGGTTTCAAAGTACCAAGCACAGCAAATGTTCGCTATATGGCCATTTCCTCCTCCCGGAAATAATTCGGCACTAAACTGAATGGCTCCAATTGTCTTTGGAAGGAACTCGCAGGGCTGCCTTCCGGGTGCTTTCCAACATGCTCAAACCCTGATGGGCTGTTCTCAGTCAGGTAGAGATGTACTCATTCCACCCATACTGAGTGGCCCATGGTGCCAGGTCAGTAGCTGAAAAGACCCTGAACCAGAGCTCCAGGAGCCAGTGGTCAAGTGGAGGCAGGAGGAGCACAGTCCTCATGCGGTGCCCTGCAGAGGGTGGCCCTGATGTCACTGGAGCCCTGAGCTGGGCTGCCTTCTTGTTCTGCCTTCTTAGCTGTGTGACCTGAGGCAAGTTGCTAAACCCCTCTGAGCTTCAGCATTCTTATCTATAAAGTAGAGCTAATTAAGACACATCTCACAACGTCACTGGGGGGACTGAATGAATTAATAGAACAAGACATCCGCCCATAGAAGTGGCTTACCCACTGTTCCTAGGACTTTACCCTGGGGAAGAAGGGTTAGCAAGGACCTGAGTCTCTGCTCAGCAGCCGACCTCCTGGGCACAGGCCCTAGTCAGCCAGCTCCAGGGACGGAAGTCCTCCACCCCGGCTAGTGTCTGTAGTGTTCATCTCCTTTTTAAGGGACAGAAGGAGGAGCCAACAGCAAGAAGAAGTGCCTAGCGTGGGCCTTGGGAAGGCCCAGGTCTTCTCTTCCAGGTCTGTGCTCAAGTCTTGCTCAACCCTATACACTCTGAGCACGGACCTCAGTTTCCCCATCTGGAAAGTGGAGCTAACAGTAACCACCTCATAGATTTATATTAAGAAAGAATGTATGTAGGGCACCTGGGTGACTCAGTCAGTTAAGTGGCTGCCTTTAGCTCAGGTCATGATCCCAGGGTCCTGGGATCGAGTCCCACATTGGGCTCCCTGCTCAGCAGGAGCCTGCTTCTCTCTCTCCCTCTGCAGCATCCCCTGCTTGTGCTTTCTCTTTCTCTCTCTCTCTCTGTCAAAAAATTTTTTTGTTTGTTTGTTTGTTTTTAAAGAGTGCATGTCAAGTTCCGGAAACATGGAAGATTCTCGACAAATGGAGCGGTAGTGGGGATATGGTGATGGGCAATATGACGATGGCGGTTGGTGGCGGTGATGATACAGGGTCAGTGATCATGTCTTCCCTCATTCAGGTGCCCCAGGAGGTAGCCCAAGGCTGGTGTAAAGAGAAGGATATCCCCTACTTTGAAGTCAGTGCCAAGAATGACATCAATGTGGTACAAGCCTTCGAGATGCTGGCCAGCCGGGCTCTGTCCAGGGTGAGTGGCTGTGGGGACAGTACCTCCAGGACCGCCCCCCCGAGGATGAGCAACTCGGGAGCTTCCAGAGAATACACTGGGTGCAGGTAGGGCCGTGGGTAGGACAGGCTTGCTCGTCGTCCTAATTAGCTACAGAATGGGCTCGGCTAGCCATACTCTGATTCTGAGCCCCAGAAGGCCAGAATTATGAGGCTCCCTTGGGGAGAGAGCTGGTGCTCCTCAGTCTGGCTGAGTATCATCTATGCAGTTTCTAAAACAGAAGGTTCTGCCCCTCACCCCTGGACATTCTCGTGCAGTAAGGGTTTGCGAACAATGATCCAGCTCAATCCGGGCTGGTGGGAGAGAAGCCCCACAGGCCCAAGCATCTGTCCAGGGGGAGATCAAGTCTGTGGGAGTTGCTGGCATGTCCAATCAAACAGCCGGGTAGCTATGGACCCCTTGCTGAGTGTGTCACCTGTGTGGGGCAGCGTGCAAGGCTCGGGGCCCCTTGCTCTCTGGAGGCAGTCCGATAGGCCCAAGCATGGTCGCAGCACAGGTGTATGCTGGGGAAGGGTTTGATGAGGGGCCCCTGAGAAGCGGCGCGCACCCCAGCTGTGGGGGGCGGGGAGGGTGGGAAGAACAGGGAAGACAGGAGCAGGGTTTTCATCCCCTTCCAATACGGAGTCTGGAAATGCAGAGGAGGGTTCCTGAATGATCAGCACAGGGAAGGGATCAGCTTGCCTCATCTGCCACATGTAATCAGGGTGGGCTTCTCAGAAGAAGGGAGAAACTCATGGCAGCAATGATTTTGAATTGAAGAAAGGAGCACGAGAGATGGGGGGGTTCCCCTCCATGGAGGTGCCTGCCGATGTCGTGGGTGACCAGCTGGCCCCGAGGCCCTGCCTGGGGGCGTCAACCAGGGCAGAGAGGCAGCAACCCCCTCCTAGCAGCCTCCCACCCGGGGAGACGCCCAGAGTGTGCCACCCAGACATCTCTAAGCCTTCATCCCGGGGTTTGCCCCCACAGGTTGTCTTTGTGCTTCCCCTCCCAGCCCCCAGCCCCTGCCGCCTTGTGTTAAAGGGAAGCTGGGGGCTTCCGCCTCTAGCGCATGATGGAGAGGTGTGATTTTATGACACAGTCCGCACGTTGGCTCTTAACCCACAGCTGTGCCTGCTCATGCCGCTCTGCTGGAAAGCGGAGGAATGTTGTCTGACCTTGCATGGCACTCTGATCCTCCGCAAGCACTGTGCAATGGTTGCCAAATGAGTCACGGGGAAGCACCATCCGCCCACACCGTGTCTGTGTGCGGCCTCATCCGCCCTTTGTGAAGAAGGACTGTCCTTTATTCTTAAAGTTGCGTCTTTCTTGCTGTGTCCACTTTATGAAGTTTTCTACTGATGGTGTTGTTGTTGTTGTTGTTGTTGTGTTAATATCGTACCTGGTAAGAGAACGGCTTAGCAAGCCGAGGTCAGTCCCTCATGTCGATGGCGGAAACTTACCAATGAGAAGTCTGGAAGTCACAAGTATGGTGTCCACAGTCAGGCTGACCTACATTTGAATCCCGCCTTGGTGCTTCCAAGTGGACCCCTGGGCAAGACATGTGACTCTTCTGAGCCTCAGTTTCCTCGTCTGTAAAATGGAAATAATGCAATCCCAGAAACATTGATTGAGTTCTCAGGCTAGGGCTGGAGCAATGGACCTCAGGGGCTCTAAGGTCAGGTAGGGGAGTAAGATGTTCACAGACAGGCTGTCATAGAGCTACGTGCCGCAGAGGGAGCAGGGTCAAGGCACAGAGATGATTCAGGGCTGGCTGGTGGCAAGGCAGGGGGTGGGAGGGGGTGGTGAGGATGCTCTCTAGAGAAGCGGCATGTGACCTGGGTGTTGAAAGACAATACACAGTTTGCTGGTGGACACGGGGGCGGGAAAGAGCAGGAGAAGGACGGGGAAAAGGGCATGGCCAGAGGCCCAGGGACCAACCCATAGGGCTCATGTGAGGAACCAACTGTGGGTCGGTTTGTAGAAGGAAACAGGGCATGAAGGGAAGCAGGAGTGTGGTGCAAGCAAGGAAGACCCCAAGGTTAACAGCACAGATCATGATGTCCTGGAGAGCCCCAACAGGGACTTGAAATTCATGCTGCAGGTGCAGGCTGTCTAGACCGGGCTGCTGGACCCGAGGCACATGGGGGCTTGCCCAGCACCTTGACAACCCACCAGGCGTGTCCTTTACTCAGAAACTGGAAGGAGAAATATTTTCACATTAAAATGAAACAAACATAATTACTAGAGCATAGAATCTAAAATTCACGTGGATGTTTAAAGCGAAACTGGAGATTGCACATTTCTAGTTTAAGGTCAAACACGTTTTCAAAGACATTTTCTACCAAGGGCTTTTCTCTCCTTCCCAGGGAGGTGGGGGAGGGTTTGAGAGGGAGATACGAGGGGTGTACGGGGAGGGAAGCCCCAGGCTGGGGCTCTGAAGCCCAGTGCATCTGATCTTAAATCCGGACTCTACCTCTTACTGTGTGTCCTAAAGCAAGTCATGCAGTCTCCGTGAGCCGCCACTTCTGTCTCTTTAAAGTAAAAATAATAATAACTTCCTACTGGTGTTGTTGCAAGGGCCGAAGAAAGCAATTCATCGTAGAGAGAAGGCATTGAACAGAGGTAGCTGTTTTAAAACAGGAGCTCTGCATAAGGGTTTCCGCCAGGGGAGCTCCCTGCTTCACAGAGGACGGGCCCCAGGGGCAGATGAGAAGGTACTGCAGGAGTCCAAGCATGACAGAATGGAGGTGGCAGGACTGGGTGGATTCAGCAGACTTTGGAGGGAGAGCCTCAGCGGTTGATGATGGATGTAGGAGAGAAGGAACCAGTAGCTGTCTAGGTCGATGACCAGGTTCCCAGCGGGGCGATCGGAGGCATGATTGAATACAATGCTAGGGACCAAGCTAGAGAAGAGAGGGGAGAACACAAGCATCTCGAGGAGGGAGTGTTTCGGTCCACTGGGGCACATGACACACTCATGGTCCCTCAAAACATCTGAGTTCTGCAGCAAACTCTGGTTGGAAAGTGATTTGTGAGTTCAACACCAGAATAGGTCTGCGGCTAACATTTTGAAAGGAAAGATGGTAGGTACTTCAGTATCCCGATCTGGCCACTTTCAGGGATGGGGCTACTTAGTTATTCCAAAATATGATTAAAAATGCCCTTGTGATCCAGGAAGGGACACCACCTGCTTCAGGGCATCTGGGATGATGAGAGTTTGCTCTTACCAACTTGGCACTCTCTCTGGGCTGGGAGCGGTCAGGCCTGGCCCCTGTGGGCGTGACCTGCAGCCTAGAGGCCCAGTTCCTTTGAAGCTAACAGGAGAAAGACACGGTCGCCATGTCCAGGAGGGAAGCAGGCTGGCTGGTGAGCAGGTAAGCTTGGTGAAGGGGCGGGACCTTTCTGAGGTCCCCCAGATGCGGGATCCAAAGGCAGGGCCATAGCGGTGACCAGGCTTGCGAGGACAGATGCCACAGCCAGTCCCAGCCCTTGGGCCGACAGGTGCGTGCGTGAGGATGATACTGTGTGACTTTCCAGTTAGATGCACACATTGCCAAGGGCACTGAAATGATGTCACAAATGGGAAGCATCCCGGTGACACGGACCCGGGGAGGTGTGACCATTACTGGCTGAAGAAGGCTGGTGTGAAGACCTCAGGCTTTGCCAGTGTAATGAATGAGGAGGTTTCTCTCACCTTCCAGAGGCAGTGATCCGTGTGACTCTAGAATAAAATGCAGAGGAGCCAGAAAGCCCTGCCAGAGCCCCTCCGGGTGGTCCCAGTCTCCTTCTCCAGAGGCTGACGTTGTGGACAGTGGCACAAACTTCTGGTCACGAGGGGCTCTGGGGTCCCACCGGGGCCTGGCATGGATGTGAGGGTGGGGCACACTGTGGGGGGCGGGGAGAACCAGCAGGCCCTGCCACCTGGGTCCGAAGATGCAATTAGGAAAGTTCCAGATCCCAGTCAAGGTCTCGGGCTTTCGTGATAAGGGAGGGACCCAGAAAACACCAGACAATAAGAGCATCCTTTGGAAACCTTCCTCTCAGGGAGAGATGGCTCACTCGGTGTAACGGGGGCCTTAGCCAGGGACGCTCTGCTCTTCCTTGGCCCTCAAAGGGAGGTTTGGAAATGTCAGATGGTCACATTGGCTCCGTGGCGTGAGAGGGCCCCGCACCCAGCAGAAAGGGCCAGCGGGAGGGCTGGACACGAGTGGGGCTGCCCAGGCCGGACAGAGCTCGAACACCAGGCTGCACGGTGCTGGCGAGAAGGAGCCACTCGGCCCCATTTCCTCTTCTCAGACACCTCGGGTGGGATTCTGCTCTCTCAGGGAGCTAGGGAAGCCCTGGGATGGCCCTGGGTCAAGCGTGTAAGCTGTGGGTGGCATTCCCCCCCGGCCGAGGGAGACCGATCTGGGGTGTGGAGACATCTCCAGGGAGATGGACCCTTGCAGAGCAAACACAGCCCCTCACCCCCGGCACTAATCCTTCCTGTTAAAGTTATTATCATTATTGGGACGCCTGGGTGGCTCAGTTGGTTAAGCGGCTGCCTTCGGCTCAGGTCATGATCCCAGCGTCCTGGGATCGAGTCCCACATTGGGCTCCTTGCTCGGCAGGGAGCCTGCTTCTCCCTCTGCCTCTGCCTGCCTCTCTGTCTGCCTGTGCTCTCGCTCTCTCTAATAAATAAATAAAATCTTAAAAAAAAATTTTTAAAAAAGTTATTATCATTATTATTATATTATATAAATTCTAATAACTCTAAATAATCTGTCCAGGGATACTCAAGGCCCATCACCCAGGCTGATGAGGGCCCCGCGAGACCCTCCGTGGGAGGGCTGAGGAACAAGGGCTCTCAAGAAACAAACTATGTGGAAAAGGGCCGGATCCCAGCTCTGCACGTCAGGCTAAATGACCACGCCATCAGGAGGTGGCAGTGAGTCATGGGGCATCAGGGGACCATCCTCTGTGTCTCAGAGCACAGCAGGGGAGCCCTGACACCACCTCCTGGGACCCAGGGCCACGGCGTTAAGGGCTGTGACATTCACCAGTCGTGATGGGGGCTGCTCGGGTCCACACCAAGGGAGCAAGAGGCATCAGCAGAGTGAGGGCCCACCCACCGACTCGCAGGTTTGCACACGCAATAGCAGCGGTGGGGGCACGGACGCCTAAGGCTGGTGACTCTGAGAGCCTGGCAGAGTAAAGAGGTGGGGTCCCTTTCGCCCTTGAAGTCATCTGCTGGAGGAAGGGTCCCCTTGCTCCACACCACCCTCGGCCCTGAGCCAAGCAGGGTGGGTCCTGGGAGAGCAGCGGCCAGCTGGGTGGGGAGAGGCTTTCTCTGGACATCGTTGGGCCCCAAGGGTTTGGGAAGGTGGGCAGAGAAGCAAACAGGCCCCTCGGAAATGCTGAGTCTGTTTTAGGGAGGACAGAGGCCATGGGAAGGGCCGAGGATTGACTGGGCCCCTCCAGGGGCCCTGGCAGGGTTAGGGGAGGCTGGGAGGCAGACGTGGTGAGAGGAGGCTGCGGTGTGGGGCTGTTTGTGGGGAGAGGTCTCCAGCAGAAAGAAGGAGGGGGTTGTCACCTGCCTGAGGTCCGATGTCACCTCGGTTTCTCCCTCTGGAGAATGGAGGGTTGTGGGACCTCGTTGGAGGTCAGGAGACTCATGCCGTCCCCCTGCTCTGGGCTCCGGGGAAGAAGCTGGAGGAGGAGGTGAGGGAAGAAAAACGTGGGGAAGACCAGTGCCTGCCCCCCTCAGCCAGTGCATTAGGGAAGGAATAAAAAGCCCAACCACCAGCAGCCAGTAGGAGACTGAAGGCAGGTGAGGCGCTTTACCTCTCAGGATGTGAGCTCTGGCTTCTCTTTTCCCTCCCCAGTATCACGGCATCTTAGAGAACTACCTCACAGACTCCATCAAGCTCTCACCAGAAGACCAGTCCGGGAGTAGATGTTGCTGATCCTTCAGACTCCCGCCCTGGTGCTCAGACGAAGCCTGCCTGGGACCTGGGCATCCTGGCCCCCGCCAGCCCCCCGCCTGCCCAAGCCCAGCCCCAGCAGCCCAGGCTCTGTGGCTGGAGCCCCCGATCCCCTCGCATCTGTGCTGGGCCCAGATCAGAGTGCAGCCCCTGCTTCGAGCTGAGGGCAGTGAGGACACGGCTGGGCCCTCAGGAGCCCCGATGGAAACCGATGGATTTGTCACAGCCAAATCTGGACCCCGGAGGAGTCGCAGATCCCTCACTGGCTCCAGCCTTCCTGCTCCCCACCCTCCCCAAACACAGTCCTGCTCCAGAAGACGCATCTCTGTGGGCAGATAGGCCACAGTCTCCGGACTCCTGTTCTACTCTCCTGTGAGCTGGCCTTCCTTGCCCAGGCCACCACACACCCGCAAAACCACGGGACAACTTGGGATCAGGCCGAAGCTCAGGGTCCCTTGGTCACCAGGCCAGAAGGGAGGGCCTGCCTCAACCCTTGGCAGCCACAGTTCAGGCCTGGAACATCGCTCTGTCCCCCCCCAGGGTATGGAGCCCAGGAAAAGGCACCAAGGACTGGCTCATTCCTCTCTGCCAGAAGCTTAGATGACTCCTAAAATCTCTTCGAGCCTCGATTTGCTCGTTGGCCTGGTGGGAGTGGTGTGTTTCCCGCCCACCTCAGGGTGTGATTTTGAGGCTTAAATCTCAGTTGCTCTCCTTGGTACACATCTATTTATTCCTTTAATGAGTATTGTTGGGTATCTATGATGTACAATGCACGGAGGTCCAGTGACAGGTGAAACCAACTAGGACCCAGCTCTCCGGAAGCCCACGTTCTGTTAAGGGAGAGAAGTCACAGGCACAGAATTGAAACCTATTCTCAAATAGTAGATATGTGCTTGAACAAAACAAACAAGAAAATGGAATAGAAAAAAACAGGAATGGCGGTTGGTGCTGTTGCAGAGAAAATGGTCCAGGAGGGCTTCCCTGAGGAGGTGTCATTTGACATAAGGACTAGAAAATGCACAGGGGACTGCCATTAGAGATCTAGACAAAGAGCATTTCAGGGAGAGGAGGCAGCGAGAGCCAAGGCCTTGAGGTGAGGACAAGCTTGCTGTGGTCCAGCAACACCGTGCAAGGACATTCATTTTACCTGAAGACTCAAAGCTGCTGCTGTCCCAGAGATAAGCAAAAGGAACCCCGCCCTCCAAGCGGCTCCTTGAGCTGCCGCTGATTGGCCACCAGAGGGCAGCCGTGCTCCTTGCAGGCTGAGTGGCCAGGAGCCGCTGCATAACACTTGAAGCAAGGGCTTTTCTCTCTGTGCCAATCCTCAAAGCTGGTCCTCAGGCTGTGGGCATGTTTAACCTGTGAGATCCGAGGGGTAGGAGAATCCCAATTTCTTCCACCTGGCAAGAAATGGGCAAAAACTGAAACATGAATGATTCAGGCCAGAAATCCACATCAGTGACCCATGCTAGGATGAAGGGGCCTGGAAAACTCATACTCTCCGGCCCTGCAGACTCTTCTGGCAACAGAGAGCATAGACGGGGCTCAGCTGACGGGGGTGGGCGAGATGACCATTCGGAGGCTCCTAGGCCACATGAGTGCCCACCACAGAGGTCTCCTGTCCCCACAGACCTACCCTGCCCTCAGCTCCGAGCAGAGCTGGCATGCGGGCAGAGGACTTCTGATGTCCTCTGACTCTGAAGATACTCCCGGAAGTAGGGAGTCCTGGGAGGAGGGAGGGGTCAGCAGGAGAGTCTGGGGAGCCTTGTCTCCCCATCCAGCTGTGGGATAAGTACTGGCTCATCACTGGCAGCGCCATGTGTCTGGGAGCAAGGCACTGTCTGGGTCCTTCATGGGAGTGGTCTGCAGGTCACACGGGCTTCCTGGGAGTCCCCCGGACTGTGGATCAGACATACGGTGTTCAGGTGTGTGTCTACAGCAGCTCATGCAACGGGCGAATGAACTGTTGCAAACTGTGCGCCACAATAATAAATGTGTCCTTTATTGTTCTCCTTTTCGGCATTTTATTAAGTTTCAAAACCAAACAAGGACACCTGGGTGGCTTAATCGGTTAAGGGTCTACCTTCACCTCGGGTCATGATCCCAGGGTCCCTGGATGGAGCCCCACATGGGGCTCCTTGCTCAGTGGAGAGCCTGCTTCTCCCTCTTCCTCTGCTGTTAGCCCTGCTTATGCTCTCTCTCTCAAAGTTTTTTTTTTTTTAAAGGTGAAATAAAATGCAAACAAACATGTTGCCACAGTTAAAAATTCAAAAGATACTAAAGAGAAGACAACAAAAAGTTAGGACTGGCTTAAGTAACTGGGGGGCCCGGGGCAAAAGGAAAACGCCCCTCCCCTTTCCAAAATGAAGAATTTCAAGATGGTGACAGCGGATCTTTAAACCAAGTGCATGGTCTTTGCAGAGTGGGTTACACACACCCGGATCTATCCTGAGGAAGCAAGTCTGTGTTCAGTGCTGTCCAGAATGCCAGAGCCCCTGGCCAGGCCCACTTGGGCGGCAGACACACAGCAGCTTGAAGGTGAGGATTCTGTCTTTGCCAGAGGTTCTGTCTTTGTCTTAGACCCCAGGCCTAAACTGGGCATTCTGCGTCCTCTCCAGCAGGACGGAACTTTCCAGTGACTCGGCACAGACCCGGTAAGGGTAGGTCCCCGCAGAGGGAGGCCGCCTGTGGGGGCTGCAACTCTGGGCTGAGACCACCAGGGCCCAGGAGGGGGGTGGGCAGCACTTCTGGGGGCTCCATAATCACCATCCCTTCAGAGAAGAGGACCCTAATAAGTAAGACGGCTCCGACCCAGGCCACCCCCGTCCCACCGCAGCCCTGCTCCGAGGGGTGCTCCAGGCTGTTCATGAGTAACAGGGAGGGTCCAGGCCCAGGCTCTGGGCATCACACACCCCCAGGCCTTGGGAAAAAGACAAAACCAAATCTTATTACCAAGTAAACCTGGGCTAAGCCTAGCGGGGTGGTGCACAGAGCCCCTGGGGACTGGGTGGAACACTGACTTTCTCTGCTGCTTGCTCCCATTCGGCAGAGACTCCCCCGCTGCCCTGTCCCCAGCCACAGGCGACTCCCAGCAGTCAGATGGGTGGCTGGCACCCACCAGGCTGTCTGGTTCCCAGGAACACGCAGGCCGGTGGCTGCCCTGCTGTCACCTTGTGCCCTGAGGACACGAGGACCTGCTCACTCTGTGTGTCCCTGATGGCTCCCTCTAGGATGTGTGCTGGTGGGGGGACATGTGTGCCTTTACATCTGCATGGTGTGGGGGTGGGGGGGTGGGGCCACTCCACACTCCGGCCATCCCCATGGCACCCACGCGGACAGAATCCCTCTGTGGTCACAAGGCCCTCACCGCGGTGCTGCCTGCCGGGCCGCTCTGGCCGCCGCGCCCCTCGGCTCCGTACTCAGGAACTTCTCTGTTCCCCAAAGACGCCTCCCTCCAGCGCTTCCCCTGGCCAGTCCTCCTCAGCTGTCAGTCGTCAGCGAACACACCGCTTCCTCTAGCCAGGCTTCTCGGACCCCCAGACCAGGTGGGGCCTTCCACGACGCCCCCCACGGCGCCCCCACTCTCTGTGCCAGATCACCAGCTCCACCACGGCGGCGGGGGGTGTTCATCAGCTCTGCTCCCCATCGGCCGCCCTGCGCCCAGAGCGCTGCCTGTCAAGTCCGGGATACCCGGAAAATATTCTGGGAAGATCAGCTCCTGGAATACCTCATCCTAACCGTCCGTCCGTGTGCCCTTGGACTGTGGGCTCCCTAAAGCCTGCCTTGATTCACCATTAACCCCCGCACTCAGCAGAGACATGGGCGCGTAGTCCGTGACACATAAATATTGTGGAACACAACAGTGCACCACACAGCTATCAAAGAGGATGCTGGAACGTTCTGTGTGATGACAGAGTACAGTAGCCAGAAAGCATTGCTGCCTGAAAAGGCAACGGTGGAGTCTTATGTATAAGATGCTATATTTTCGGTAAAAAGAGGACGAAGTAAGACTTTATATTCATTCTTTTAAAGATTTTATTTATTTATTTGACTGAGAGGGAGCACAAGCAGGGGGAGCAGCAGGCAGAGGGAGAGGGAGAAGCAGGCTCCCTACTAAGCAGGGAGCCCGATACTGGGCTCAATCCCAGGACCCTGAGATCATGACCTGAGCCGAAGACAGCCACTTAACCCACTGAGCCACCCAGGCGCCCCTTTATATTCATTTTTGCTTATACACAAAGAAAACTCTAGAAAGATGTATATGAAATTAATAAATGACTACCTTTCAAAAGGGGGGCTTGTCAGGTGGGAGTCGGATATACGAATCAGAGTCTGCTTATGCAATCTTACACTTTGAATTTTCAATTCTTTGAATTTATTATGTGATCAAACATTTTTTTTTTAATTTTTTTTTATTTTAATTTTTTTTTTTTAAGATTTTATTTATTCATTAGTTAGAGAGAGAGTGAGCACAGGCAGACAGAGAGGTAGGCAGAGGCAGAGGGAGAAGCAGGCTCCCTGCTGAGCAAGGAGCCCGATGTGGGACTCGATCCCAGGACGCTGGGATCATGACCTGAGCCGAAGGCAGCCGTTTAACCAACTGAGCCACCCAGGTGTCCCTATCAAACATTTTTTAAGATCATATTTATTTATTTGACAGACAGAGATCACAAGTAGGCAGAGAGGCAGGCAGAGAGAGAGAGGAGGAAGCAGGCTCCCCGCTGAGCAGAGAGCCAGATACGGGACTCGATCCCAGGACCCTGGGATCATGACCTGAGCCGAAGGCAGAGGCTTAACCCACTGAGCCACTCAGGCGCCCCAGATCAAACATTTTTGAAAAGGAAAATGAATAGGGGCACCGGGGTGGCTCAGTCGGTTGGGTTGGTTGGGTGCCTGCCTTCAGCTCAGGTCTTGATCCCAAGGTCCTGGGATGGATCCCCAGATCAGGCTCCTGCTCAGCAAGGACAGCCCTGCTTGTCCCTCTCCCTCTGCCTGCTTGTGCATTCTCTTTCTCTCTCTGGAATGAATAGATCTTTAAAATCTTTAAAAAAATGAAAATGAATATGGGTGGAAGGAAGAAGGGGCAAAAGAATAAGCACGCAGACGGGTCAAACTCTAACGAAGACCTAGCTGCCTTCGGTCGGTTACAACACAGAGCCCTGAATCAGGGCTGACATATTTGGACTTGTGGTAGAAGGACACACATCTAAGAAACCCCCCAAGCCCCCATGCTCTGGCCAAGGAGCCAAGTCTCCCAGGTGGGACAAGATCAGCTGGGTTTGGGCTCCCTGGGGATGTTTGTCAGTAATGGAACAGGTGTTTCCAACCCCAGAAGCTCAACCCTGGAGAGAAACTATCAAGTTTGCACACTGCTCTGTGAATTACCATGTGAGTGACTCTTCATAGGGGTAGGTATTCCCCAAGCCTAATATCAAGACTTACCGCTTAGTCAACACTCGGGCGCCCACTTTCCTAAGCCTGACCCTGACCCCAGAAAAGATCCTCCTCCAAGGGTGGGCTCCAAGATCAACTGGAACAGCTACATCGGGGCTGTATTGAATAAAAACACAGCATAAAGGCTCCTTGACCCTGCAACTCCACCCCGGGTATATGTAACTCTTGCTGGTGGGCACTTAGGACGTGATCGAGAATTTTCTTTGCAGCATTGTTTGTAATAGAAAAAAGAAAAAGGAAAGAAACAAAACAAAACTAGAAATGACCCAGATGTTCTACAGAAAATTGGATAAATGAAACGTGATAGAGTCAAACGATGGAACTTCACGGCAGTGGAATGAATAAATGAAAGCCACGTACATCGACGGGGCGAATCTCA
The DNA here is from genome assembly GCA_003697995.1 of Taxidea taxus jeffersonii. Lineage (NCBI taxonomy): Eukaryota > Metazoa > Chordata > Mammalia > Carnivora > Mustelidae > Taxidea > Taxidea taxus. Next base: position 26,792 of record RCUC01154173.1, on the reverse strand, counting down.
AAAGTGTGTGGAAGATAACAAGCACGGGAGACAGACGGTTACCGTTTAAGCAAGGTTCAAAAGCAAGCAAAACTAGACGGTTTACCTTCACGCATATTTATCACAAACACATCTCTGGTAAGACAACATAGAAAAATAAAAAATATCCAATCGGGGATGATGAGCCCAAAACTCAGACAGCTGTTACATCGGATGGGGGTCAGGTTTAGGGAGAAGTGGGGGAACACAATAGGCATCAGACACACAAGACAGCTGGACGATGTGGGGATCGTCCAGTCCTCCAGCGGGGCTGGGGATGGGCCACAGGCGGTCACCTTATTATTACACTTTGCATCTTAGATATATGGTACACAGATGCTTTTTATGACTCAAATATCCAAATTTGTTTTGTTTTGTTTTAACGATTTATTTATTTATTTATTTACTCGACAGGCGCAGATCACAAGCAGGCAGAGAGAGAGGCGGGGAAGCAGGCTCCCTGCTGAGCAGAGAGTCCAATATAGGGGCTCGATCCCAGCACCCTGAGATCATGACCTGAGCCAAAGGCAGAGGCTTAACCCACTGAGCCACCCAGGCGCCCCTCAAATATCCAGATTTTAAAACTTCAACAACAGCCTGGGATTTGGAGTCAAGTTCACTTGAGTTTGAACCCTGACTCTCTTTTCCATCGCTGTGTGACCTTGGGTGCATGACCTGACCTCTCAGAGCTTCCGTTGTCTCACCTGTAAAGTGGGAATTGTGATGCTAACCTTGCAGGGTTCTAGTTAGGTACAGTCGGTCCCCCCCTTTTCCCATACGGGATACATTCCTAGACCCTCCCTCCAGGGGATGCCCGAAACTGCAAATAGTACTGAACCCTATGTATTGCGCTGTTTTCCTATGCATATCTACCTGTGGATATATATTTATAAGTGAAGCACAGCAAGGGATTAACAGCAATAACGAATAACAAAATAGAACAATTATAACAATGCACTATAATAAATCTCTAATTGTACTGTACTCACCCTTCTTGTGACTATGGGAGATGATAACGTGTCTACCTGATGAGACGAAGTGCGGGGAGTGACCAAGGCATTATGGCAAACCGTGAGGCTAGCCCTGACCTTCTGAGATTTGTCAGGAAGTTCACCTGCTTCCAGGGAGACTGTATGTATGGTGTCTAATTTGTGCTCAATATTCAATAGACGGTGGTTTGCACTGGGTCAGGAACAGTTGCAGGAGTGTTTGTTTTAAACCTATTTGCAAATTAAGGCGTAAGACTCTGGCATCCCTGTCGCAGGCTAAGGGTGAAGTAAATGGGAATTAAGTGAATGAATGAGCAAATAAACAAATGAAATCCTTCATTCGATCCGTATCTCTACGCGTCCTCCCCTGAGTGAGCTCCGAGATCCAAATGGTCTGCTTAGCACGGTGGTCACTGCAAACAAAATTATAATACCATCCTCATACCCACCGGGAGCTGCTAGAAACAGGGAGCCAGCAAGCTTAGCTCGGGGCAGATCCTGCTTCCGCTCCCCACACGGAACTGAAGACCCCTCGGGGAGGAACTCGCTGTGTCCTCCCTGCCCCCACAGTAGCTGGCAGAGTTCTGGGCCCACGCAGTGCTTACCGAGACAGCTGCTTTGGGAGATGAGAGGCCTTTGGTCTGCAGGGTGCTTCCGGGACCTTCTCGCAGCCTTGGGCTGTCACCCCTGAATTGTAGGAGATTCCCTTGACCTTCAAGTCTCAGCAGCATTTGGAGAATGTAAGTGGTTTTCCAAACCCTGAAAATAGGAGAGGCTGATAATAATTTGTAGGCCTTCTGGAATCCCTACCCGTCTCTGATTAGATTTTTTTACCCCGTTTCAGACGATACCTGGGGGAGGGAATTAGGTGTGAGTTCATGGCTAGGGTTGTGTATTTGAAGTCAGACCATCTTAAGCCTTTGGGTGACCTTCAGCCAATATCCCTTCTAGTATCATGTGGTTTTCTCCTCTAGAAAAATGGAACAATAATTACTTCTTGCCTCCTTCACAAAGATGATATGAAGATAAAAGAAATCGTGACTATGTGGGTGATTTGGAAATTCTCCAGCGCTGTATAACCAGCTGTAGAGAAGGAATATTGCGTTTAGAGTCAAGAAATGCAACCAGCTTGGTTGGTTGATTGTAAGCCGTCAGTTATGTACTGAGGCTTATTATACACCATCCCTGTTCCAAGCATTTTATGAATATTAACTCATGTAGTCCTCACCAACAATCCTATGAACTAAGGGGTGAATGATCACCCCCATCAGACAGCTGGGGGGACGGGGCACAGAGATGTTAAGTAACTTGCCAAACTTGCCCAGTAGTTAGCATGTTACAGAGCTGAGATCCAGACCCAGACGGTCAGGCTCCAGAATCTGGCCGTTAGCCAGCTCTTCTGCTGCCCGCTTGAGAACTTTGAAGCCTACCTCTGCCATTTACTAACTAAAGTACGTACGCCACGTATATTACTGAGTGCTGCCCCAGGAAATAAGACAGACTGCGCCAGTCTCCCACATCTCCAGTGTGGGAGATCCAGAAGCCAAAATCCCACAAGGTGTCCAGAGCAAGGGCAGTGGAAGAAAAACAAAGCAGGTGTCATAGTCTGTTTGAGTTGCTATAACAAAATACCACCGACTGGGTATAAATAAAAAGAATAAACAGCAGACTTTTATTCCTCACAGCTTCGGAGGCCGGAGATCAGGGGCCAGCATGGTCAGGTTCTGGTAAGAACCCTCTTCCGGGGTGCAGAGGGCTGACTTCCTGCTGTGTCTCCGAAAGGTGGAAGAAGTGCGCTAGCCCCCCTGGGGTCTCTTTCCTAAGGGCTCTAACGCCATTCAGGAGTGTTCCACTCTCATTACTTACCTCCTAAGATCATCAGCATGGGGATTAGGATTCAACACATGGGGGCGCCAGGCTGGCTTGGTCAGAAGAGCTAGCCACTTTGGATCTTGGGGTCATGAGTTCGAGTCCCTCGATGGGCATAGAGATTATTTAAAAAAAAAAAAAAACTTTACAATTCAACATATGAATCTGGAGGGACACACACACAACAGGGCGGGGGGATAGAGGCTCCAGGGGCTAATGTTGTCATCTCTCTGAGCCACTGTTCTCTTGTCGAGTGGGCATACTGAGACGGGCTTTGTCTCGGGAGGTCTACGTGGCGTATAAACCATAAAAGGCTCTCCCAACACAGGCATTGTAGCATTTGTGGTTGTCTCTTTGTTCCTGTACTGCTTGGTTCATCTCTCTATTTAGTGTGTCCTCCTGTTGTTTCATAGTTGGCTGTGTAGGTTTCTGTGTCTCTCAATAAACTGTGAATTTTTAAAAAAATATTTTTATTGATTTATTTGAGAGAGAGCACAAGAGGGAGGAGGGGCAGTGAGAGAGGAAGAAGCAGGTTCCCCACTGAACGGGGGACCCCAACACGGGGCTCGATACCAGGACTGGGAGGTCATGACTTGAGCCAAAGGCAGACTCTTCAGTGACTGAGCCACCCAGGTGCCCCTAAACTGTGCATTTTTGAGGGCAGGACCAGATCCTGGTACACAATATGTAGGAAACAGAGGTATAATTATTCATGCTAATAATTGCTCTTTAATGAGCCCCTACTAGTGGCAGCCACTCGTACATAATGCTGAATTTAATCTTCCGTATAGACGTTACTATTATCCCTGTTCTCAGAGGAGGGACAGAGGCTAGGAGGACTGAGTAACTTGCCCATGGCCATTCACCGGTGAGTGACAGAGCATTGATAGGAACCTGCATCTCTCTGACTCCAAAATCCACGCTCTGTCACCAACCCCAAGCTGTCCTTGGGTATTGTTATCCATATTCACTCATTTGTGCAGCAAATATTTCTTGAGCATGTTCCAGGAGCTTTACGTGGAGATGGAGGAGGCCATTGAGGCCGGCGTCCATACAGAAGGCACAACAAATGCTTTAACAAATGAGTAAGTTGGCGCTGCTGTGACACTCCGAGACTCTTGTCCAGGGCGGGAGGCTAAGGAGGATCTGCCTGAGAAAGGGCCTGCAGACTGAGCCTGCGCCGTAGAAGAAGCTGGTCTCCAGCAGACCCTGAAGGAGGAACCAACAAAGACAAAGAAGCTGAGCTGGCAGGGAGGTGGGCTTCTCCCAGCCATAGGGTGGCCATTGAGCCTAAAGAGTCTGGAGAGGGATGCCTGGGTGGCTCAGCGGGTTAAGCCTCTGACCCTTGATTTCAGCTCAGTTCATGATCTCAGGGTGGTGAGATTGAACCCAGAGTCGGGCTCTATGCTCAGCACAGAATTCACTGGGGATTCTTTTCCCTCCCTCTCCCTCCCCCATTGCTCCTCTCCTTCTTCGCCCCCCTCCCCCAACATCACTCTCTCTCGCAAATAAAATCTTTTAAAAATAAAAAATTAGGGGCGCCTGGGTTTCTCAGTGGGTTAAAGCCTCTGCCTTCAGCTCAGGTCATGGTCTTAGGGTCCTGGGATGGAGCCCCGCATCGGGCTCTCTGCTCAGCGGGGAGCCTGCTTCCTCCTCTCTCTCTGCCTGCCTCTCTGCCTACTTGTGATGTCTGTCAAATACATAAATAAAATCTTTTTAAAAAAATTAATGAAGAGTCGTGAGAAAGGCAGACAGCTGTAAGGGGTGAGGTAGGAAAGGAAGCCGGACCCACACCATGCGGGTCCTTAGACACAGCAAAAAGGAGCACCGGGGAAGCTTCCAAAGTTTTCAGGCAGAAGAGGGATGTGATCTGATTTGTGTTTTGGAAGAGATATTATTATTATTATTGTTTAAGTAGCATTGGAGGGGGTCCTGGCTGCCTCGGTCAGAAGAGCGTGCAGCTCTTGATCTTGGGGTGTGAGTTTGAGCTCCATGCTGGGTGTAAATAAAAACTTTTTAAAAATATATAAGTAAATAAATAGCATTGAGGTTTGCTAATAGTAAATATAACAATATAGTTTTAATGTGTTTAGAAGAAAGTGAACAAAGAGGGCAGAAAAGGTGGAGCAGGGTGGGAGTGAGAAAGTCGTTAACAAAGGACTTTGCAGGTGTTTTCCTTCGGCTCAGCTTCAACTGAATTCAGCCTCATTCATCTTATATATAATAATAATGGGCTGCAGATGGAAATAACTAAATCAATGTCCGGGCTTCCATTACAAGAAGGATCAGATTTCTTCTCCCTTGTCTTTCCACCCCAAGGAAAGAGGTGGCTCATAACCCTGGGGGAGAGGGGACCCATCTCCTGCTGTCTGCAGGAGGTACTGTTGAGCCCTTTGGGGGATCCTTCTCCCCAGGAGCAAGGCTCTGGATTTCCCCATCAGTTCAGTCTCCTTTGGAGCATGGCCTGGGAGTCGGGCTTTCTCTGTGTTCTTATCCTATAGCCTTGGCTGTCCTGTGGGAAGTGATGGGAAGTGGATAGACAGACCCAGCCTCATCTCAGCTCTATATCCATGAATGTATAAGCAGAGACAAGATCCCACAGAGCAATGGCCAAGGGAGGGCTTTAAGAGGGCATCCCACACACCTCAGGATCCCTGGGTGTCCTGGGTCCTGGCAGAGCCCTGCCTCTCTTCTCCAAGCCAGGTATCCAACAGCCAGGCTTCTCCCTGTTCCCTTCTCCCTCCTAGAGAGAAAGCAGATCCATACTTAGGAAGCTGATAAGAAGCAAAGGAAAGAAAACTCCAAGAAAGCAACTTTTAAGAAGCAAAAAGATTATATTTCAAAATTTCTAGAAAACAGAATCATCCCCCTCTCCCCGCCTGGCAAATCACAAAGAATTATGCAAATTGTAATGCCAATCAGTACACGGTCACATTTCCTCCTCATTATTTCCAACCCCAGCCTTTTGTACCCCTGAAGTTGTTTGGGGGTGAGGGGATTCTGGCAGAACCCCCTGTCCTAACAATGAAAAGCTTGCAGAGTTGAAATTTTCAACCTCTCACTTCTAGGACTGCAGATTTCTTCCTTGGGCTATTTCCCTCCACACCCGCCACAGGGCAAAGCCTGTTTCCCACCACCCCACCCCCACCCCGCCAAGATTTCCCTTTGTCCTAGAGACTGGATAGGACATTGTTGCACCGGACTTAGAGATGATGGGGCAGGTTTGGATGAGGGAGGAGCTGAAGACAGACTCATGCTAATAGAGTCTCTTTATGCTAATGATATGCAAATACAGCTGCGTTTTCTTTCCTTCCTCCCCTGGAGCCAAGAAATGACTTGTCTATGTGCAGTGGACCAAAAAGAGGCCCAGAGAGCGAGCTAGAGAGAGGGAAAGGGAAGAAAGAGAGGCTGAGAGCCCTGGCAGACACCCCATCCCCAGACTCAACTGACAGCCCCCCCACCTCCCTAACCCCCACCCCCCACCCCCACGCAAAGGTCAGCTGACAAGCCGGTCCAGGCGATGGAGCTGCAGAGCAGATTCTGGGCACAGAGCCTGAACAGGAGCCCAGTGGTGATGGGTGGGGGTGGGGGAGTGTCGCTTATGTCCTGAGCTTTCAAGACAGGTGCTATCCCCTGTGCCTCTGTGCCTCTCACCACTTCCCTCCACCTGTGTAGAGCTCTTCCCCCTCCCTGCTATTATCTCCTACAGTTGCTCATAAATGACAACACCCCCACCCAGCTCTTGAACCCCTTCTGGCCGAGGTGGCTTGCCTGAGGATTAGCTCCTCTTTGAAGAGCCCACAATAGCCCTCCACATCTTTTGTGCCTCTGTTTGCTGCAAATATTAAAGCTCTCTCCTGAAACCCATTACAGGCAGTGGGGACAAAGGCTTTCCACGGGTCTCCAGGACGGAGCCAGCGCCAGGATGTTCCTGGCTATGTACCTGCCGCCTCACCTGCCGCTTCTTCTCTTCTTCTCCAGTTACCCCCGGAGGGAAATAATCCACATTCGCACAGGACATCTCCACGCCAGGGCAGTGGGCAGGCGGATGCAAGGGTGCCCACACCCCGCTTGCCCAGCAGACAGGAAGTGGGGGCTGGGCACCGGGCAAGGGTACCAAGTGCTCCTTTGCCATCGGGCCTTCCCAAATGCTACTACCCCCGCCTGGAACATTCCTCCCTTCCGTTCATCAGCCTCATTTTCCAAGGCTAGTTTTCTTCATCCTTCTGGTCTCTGATTAGATTTTGCCTCATCACCTCTTCCAGGAAGCCATCTTTGCTTCTCAGATTTAGGTGTCCCTCCTCAGTACTCAAACCTGGGGATATAACCATCAGTTCAGAGCTTGCTTCCGTGCCCCGCTGGCACCCCAGCCTCTGAGCAACCCGGGGACAGTTCCCCATGGCACAACTCCCGGGGCGTGGCAGGCGAATATGGTTCAATAAATGAATGGCTGAATGAACTCAGCAGGTGAAGGCCATGCCTGGGCCGTGAGTCCCCAGAATTCTGACTGAAGTGATGTGGAGTCACGAAGGGACCTGGGGAGGGGAAGGACCACGAATCTCTCAGTCTTTCTGGAGGCTTCTATCTGGTGAGTATTGCTGAGCTGAGAGGAAACCACCCATAGGATGTTTGGCAAGTCTCTGATCCCCACCCCCCAACCACACATACCCCGAGCCTCAGTCCCCTCTTCTGGCAAACGGGAAGAACAACAATGGGAAGATGGAGAGAATGTTCTGGAAATGGCCAAAAAGTTAATCCATGAGCTGTTACGTGGGGAGATGTGAAGAACACTGGCTCAGGGCAAGGAGGCCACCTCAGGAGCGGCAGTGGGGTTCTTCAGGCAGGACATGGAGGTCCCAGCAGGCACCCAGCTGCCGCCTGTCACAGGAGCTGGGTGGAGACATGGAGGTCCTGCTTCCAGGTCTGAAGGCTGAGTCTGCGAGTCTGCGTCTCTAGGACCAGGAACCCCAGGAGGCAACCGGGCCTGAAAGCAGCTGGCCCGATCCTTCCTGCCCTTTCACTCTCCTGGTTATGGGAAGCAAAAAATCCTGGGCAGATGGGGGCTGAATCCAACCACTCAGGGCCCAAGTTACCCACTGCTCTCTGCCTTGACGTCTTCTGTAAAACAGAAGCAATAGCAGCGCTACCTCCCAGGGCCACCAAGCAGCTTAGATGAGATGATTAAAAAGACTCAGCAGAGCTGCAGGCGCCTCCGAGTGGCTCGAGAAGGACAAGCCACTGTTCAGCCTGTCCCCGAACTCAGCTTCACCTCGGTTTGGGGAAGCACACAGATCATCCTCCCATTTAACAGAAGGAGAACCCGAAGAGGTTCCGGAACTTACCATGGGTTACTGATGACTCAGGAAGGGGAGTTGGACAGACCTAGGGTGCCCCAGTTTCTACTCCCATTTCCTTGTGGTTTGGGACTTGAATCATTCTCTCATTACTTCATGTGTACAAGCCCAGGCCACCCCAGGAGGCAGCGACAGAGGTTTCTCCCGTGTGCCTCTTAACCCCTTGGCAGTATTGGGCTGTAGAAACCCTCAGAAACTGAATAGCGGGGAAGCTGACAGACGGCAAGGCAGGAGTTCCCTGATCACCCAGGTTCCCCAGGGAAACCAGAACCAAACTGAGGACGCCAGCACCCAATAGGGGTGCCCGGGTGGCCAGGCATCCAGCAGTGGGGAGCAGCACCCCAGTGACTGGCAGCCCGCAGGGGGTAGGGAGGACATTCCGGGAAGATCCCTGGCAGGCCTGGCTGGGGGCACTGGTTCTGAGGCAGGAGTTTCCCCAAAGGGACAGTCAGAGGCTTGCCCACAGGCCTCATAGTGCCATGGAAGGAGGCTCCTGTGGAAATGCGGTCCCATGCTTCAAAGATGGTCACCAGTTCAGCTCTCTCGAAGTTTCCCCGCAGGATCGTGAAGGCAGTGGTAGGGGGACAGGTAGCTCCCCAGGGAGGAGAATGATGGTACAGAAAGGCATTTCAGCACCCCCCGCCAGCACCTCTTCTCACGCCCACCAGACTCCCCACACATCCTCCACTCCTCCCCCACCTCCCGCTTTGGGGATCCAAACCATGCCAGTCTCTCTGGGCAAAAACCACACCTCTGTGAGCCACAGCCTCCCAGGTCTGCCCTGGGTGGACACAAGGATAAAGGCTTCCCAGGCCGAAGGGACTCTCCACGTGAACTTCCACTCAGGAGGGCAGGAACCAGGCCTTGGCTGATCCTTCACTTCCCTATACTGAGCAAGTGGCGGGCACCGGGTAGGCATTAAACAGCACCTGAGGAAAACTGGACAAACTGTCCTCAGAAAACACCAGGATAGAAGCTCCCACAGCCTTCGCCCTGGACCCGTGTCAGCACCTCACGGGTCCCTTCCTGCCGTCTCAGCTCGGTCCTTTCTTGTTTAATCTCTGATTGTTAGGTCAAGAGTCTAATAAGCCTCTCCAAGGTCTTGGATGGCGATAAGACGCCCCCTCAGCCTTTGCTGGAATAAGTAATCCTAAAAATATCTTTCATCACTTCCTTGGCTCTCCTCTTGGCCCATCTCCAAACCCTTCCTCACATTTCCTCCTTGGACCCAAACCTGAGCATTCCTGGCTGGCTCGGGCCAAGAGAGCTCTCCTGTGAAGAAGCCCGAGGTGGGGGTGGGGTGGGGGTGGGGCCTGGGAGGTGAGAGCGACTTTCCACTTCAAGGGCCTCCAGCCAGGGGACTGCCTTCCTGCCTGGGTTTCTGAAACTCTGCTCCTTCAACCGGTCTTATCTCACTGCTACCGACCCAGACTCCTTCCTGGCATCCTGGGAGATTAGTCCCTCCAGCAGGCTACGGTATGATGACCTCATGTTGGGGCTCTTGGCTCCTGACCTTCAGTTCCTCAGAACTCTTCAAGAGAGCCTGTCAGAATGCAGATTTCCGAGCCCCATCTTCAAACATTCCGATCCCAAGGTTCTAGGTTAAGGCCCAAACACCTTGACTTTAACCAGCCTCCCGGGTGCTGCTGGTCTAGAGCACTGCCCCCAGACCACCTCTCCTAGGAGACCAGAGGGCGGGATGGGAGGTGGACAGCCCCTGCAAGGAAGCAAAGAGTTGGTCTTGCTGCCCACACCACACGGGAGGCAGATGGAAAGGTGGGGCAGGACACGAGCCAGGATCTGCGATCTAGCCACCATGGGAAAGTGACACCCTCTCCCACCATCCCTCAGCTCAGGACCCAGAGTAGCAAGAAGCCAGAGAGGGAAAGGCAGACAAGCCCTAGAGAAGAGAAGAAATGATACATCCTGGGCAGGCAACTTCTGTAGTGAGAAAGGTTTCCCTGGGTCCCAGGGCAACAAACGAGTCCAGCCTGGCTGCCTGGTTAACGGGGACATCTGATTGCTGGATGAGGGGGCGAAGGCTGGGCGATGGTCCACCTCCACCTGGGGGAGTGGTCCCTCTATGACCTGTAAGGCTGTCCAGTTGTCCCTCCAGTCTCTGCCTCTGTCTTTCGGGAGTCATTCCAACAGTGCAGCTCAAGGCTCTTGAGGTTCTCCCAGCCTAAAGACGAGCACAAAACATCCCAAATTGCCGCTTCACTCCACCCAGTCTGGGGACCCTTCCATAGTCCTGCACTCCGACTCCCAGGTTCAGCTAGGCTCTGTGCAAACCTGCTGCCCCCCAGCCGCACATCAGGGAGCCCCAGGGGCCCTGGGCAGCATGGTGCTCAGGACTTGGAGCGGGAGGCCTTTCTGTCCCGAAAAACCTGGCTCTGCCGCTAACAAGCATTGTGACCTGGGGTAGGGTCCTGGCATTTCTGAGCACTGGTTTCTTCGTCTGTTAATGGGGCCCAGAGTGCCCTTGAGAATCAGACCGTGAGATAAATTGCCCGAAAGAGTCTAGTGTGAACCACTCCCTTAGAATGTTCTCCATGAGGGGCACCTGGGTGGCTCAGTGGTTAAAGCCTCTGCCTTCGGCTCGGGTCGTGATCCCAGGGTCCTGGGATCGAGCCCCGCGGCGGGCTCTCTGCTCAGCGGGGAGTCTGTTTCCCTTCCTCTCTCTCTCTCTGCCTGCCTCTCTGCCTACTTGTGATCTCTCTCTCTCTGTGTCAAGGAAATAAATAAAATCTTTAAAAAAAAAAAAAAAAGAATGTTCTCCATGCTCCTACTGTAGGCCCCCGCGGGGAACCAACGAAAGCGGTCGTCTAGTCAGCTTCTGTGGTGCTCAAAGAGCTGACTTCCAAATAAAGATGTCCTCCCAGTGCTCCTTCTGAGGGGTATCTGGCACTCTCTGGAAAAGGAGAGCTTGATCAATCGAATATGTGTGCGCTCTGTTGCCCAGACATTGGCTGCTCAGCCTCAGCTGGCCTGGCCTTGTCCCTGGCCTTCAGACACCCTCCCTCTGTAAACCCAAATCCTAAGCAACTCCCAAGCCTGCAGACTCCAGCCCACGAACTGAGTTCTTCTGTCACTCCCCAGAACAGGTCACCCGTCAGCCTTCTCTCCCCGAAGACACTCCACCCTCCCTAAGAGCAGACTCTGGGATTTGTCTCTTTAATCCCAACCTCAAATGATCAGGTTCCAAAGAATTCAAATGTCATGAAAGACACATCGCTCAAGCTGTCCCCGAGCCGGTCCCTTTCTGGGGACTCAGAAGCTAGCAGAGGATTCTGTAGCATCAGGTGAGGTCACAGTGACCCAGAAAACAAGACTGGACGCGGGGTGGAGGGGCATTCTAGTTGGGGACCTGCCAGTGGCAGTGTTCACTGCTCCTGTTCGGTGGCTTTGGTGAAAGAGAGATGCCCCCCCCCCGCCATCCCCAGCAGTGCTGGCCACTAGCAGAGACCTTTCTGCCCACGGCCAGATGATATAGTACAAGGAACTGGGACGTTTTGCAATACTTTTTGCTTTCCAGAGCATGTTGAATGTTAGAGCTGGAAGGAAACTTAAAGACCACAACCTCCTCCCACCTCCACTTTACAGATGAGGAAACAGGAAGTGACCTGCCCAAGGTCACCTTGGAAGAGAGGGGCAGAGCTGGAGTCCAGATTTCCTGGCACTCTGCTCTTACTCTGAACCCCACTGGGACGGATAAGGATAAGGGCTGGGGAATTTACAAAGTGCTTAGCAATCATCTTTCATTTAGCCTTCTCTAACCTGGGAGGCAGGCGTCCTTAGTAGCATTTTCATTTTATTCTCATGGAAGGGGGCTCAGCATCGTGGGTCCACCTGCCTGAATTCACACAGCTAGCAGATCTGGGTTCCATGGTGTAGTGGTTAGCACATCTGCTTTACACAGCTAGCAGATCTGGAGCTCTGCCCCTGGGAAGCCAGTTAGGATGAGCTCTATCAGAGACCTGATCTTTTTGTGTTTATCTGGGCTTGAGGGAAAAGGGCCCCTTGCCTCCTGGGTGCAAGTAGGAGAGCTATCGAGGTAGGGGATGGGAGGTATGCTCACTTCATAAACTCTTACCTTCACAACACCCTGAGGGGACTGTTCCCAAGATTACACAATTCCTGTAAGTAAACTAGAGGCAGCTCTTGAGACCAGGCAACATATAGAACTTCTGTTTTGGGGTCATTACCTCCCTCAGTAGCCCTCCACCTTCATCATATAAAAGTCCCATGGTGGGGACAGCGGCCATGACCCAGAACTTACTCATTCACTCACTCATTCAACAAACACGTATGGAATGCCGATCATGGGTCAGGCAATGTGCAAGACCCTGAGGATGCCAAAGTGAATAGGACAGCCCAGCAGAGCCAGAGGGGCTGCGGGCCACCATGACCCTCATCTCTTGACCAATAACCTAGATTCTAATTGGAGAGACAAACACATCAACAAGGAATTGATTGTTCGTCATGCTAGTTGCTGTGGTAAGGCTCTGCAGGACCTCAAGGAGCCCAGGGAGAGGCACCCAGTCCAGGTGGATGGGTGACAAAAGGAAAATGTGGTCTGAGTTCAGAAGAATGTACAGATGTGAACCCAGCAAAAGCGAAGCAAGGGCATTCCAAGAAGCAAGTACAGGTAGCATGAGCGAAGGTGTGGAGAAACATGTAGCAGGACATGAATAAACTGCACCTGCTTAGAGAAAGATCTGGAAGGGTGTACACTCAGCTGCTAAGGCTGGTTGTCTCAGGAAAATTAGATTATGGAGGCTTTTGCTTTCTTATTTGCACATTACTATTTTGTGTGAAACTTTTGCAATGAGCAAGGATTACTTTTGTAAGCAGAAAAAAAAATACACAAGGAAAGACTGTTCTGTATACAATGGAACTTTAAGAAGCATGGTGTTTGTGGAGCATGAAATTGGAGGGGGAAATACAGGGAGCTGTCAAAAGTCCCCAGGGCCCGGAGAAGCAGTGGGTCTGACTCCAGCCCCCAGGCAGTGGCTGGAGTGCTCATTAATTGGGGGAGCCCTTTCCCTGACTGCCACAGGGCAGCCCAGGGGGAATGTCCATCAACTTAAGCTGATGTATTCCAGGGAGTAAGCAGATTTGGGGGCTCTGGTGCCCCCCAGCTAAAGCTCCCACTTTCCGTTAGGCTGGGACCAGGCTGGCACCAGGCTGGGGTGAAGCTGAGAGGTGGTTTCATTGGCAGCATGAAAGGGTTCCAGGCTCCTAATCAGGGTGTTTCTCTTGGCCCTGTCTCCGCTCCACCACCTCACTCCCCAGCCTGAACCTGGGCTAGACCAGTGAAGGACAAAATGCCTGAAGCTCTTTGAAAGTCATTTATTAAAAATATATATATATTATATATAATATATAATATAAACATAAAATATTAAATATTTTAAAATATATGGAATATATAATATATATGTATATTATGTCAAAAGGAGTTTTCTACAGATATTACTTTTTTTTAATACCCTCAGTATTAGTAGGAGCTTCCTCTATTTGTCCTCTGACAGACAAGGAAGAAGCAACTTGCAAGCCATAATTCAGACAAACCAAACACACACACATTTACAGTGGGGCCTGTAGAAAGTGGTTGCAATCTGAGGGGCACCAACAATGTCCCCGATCCCGAAAGCCATCTTCACCTGCTGCTTGAAATTTTATTTTAGGGCTAGGCCCTTCTCACCCTCTTCCTATAGATTTTCTTCTTCTTTTTTTCTCTTTTTTTCCCTACTGCCAATGCCCTGGAAAGGAAAGGCTAGGAGGAGTCCAATCCCCATAACTTAACTCAAGTTTCCTCTCTGGGGATCATAGACCAAGATAGTATCATTGATTCCACTGCTTAAAGAGCTCAGCTCTCTGGGGGGTGCCTGGGGACCTGGGTAACCCCTCCAACAACCAACTCCTGATAAAAGGACCAATTTGGACTTCCCTTCAGGTCCAGCAGGGTCGACTTCGAGAGATTGTCTAGGTCCCCTGGACTCTACATACCCATTTCCCATTCCCCACCAATGCCTACAAAGCCTTTGATGAAGTTTGTGCCTCTCAATCCAGGATGTGTGTGGGACGGGGTGCCCAGGAGAACTCTGAGCCACCAGAAATCTAGATAAAATCCTCTAGCCAGCTTTGACTCAGAGATCCGGCCGGTTTGGGGGGTGGGGTGTCTCATATTATGAATAAACCGGAACATACTCTACCGCGGGATGGCTCACTCATAGGCACTTTTGAGGAAATACACAATTCTTCAATGACACTTTGAAACTGTTCATCTGGTCTACCCACTTCCTGAATTTTTGTTATTTGGGGTTTTTGGCAGCTGCCTTTGGGTCTTGAAACATACCCTACCACCCCTCCTCCCTGTCTCTGCCACCATCGCGTTACTTTTCTATCATCCAAGTTTTAAGCCTTCGGTGCTAGATCTCTGGGTCGATCCTAATAATGACTAAAAACCTAGAATAGCTTTTTTCGAGAAACGCAGCGCCCCCTGAGCACTGCTGAGTTAGCTGGGGACGAGGTCAGGGCTCCCTGTCCTTAGGGAGCCTCCGTGGAAGTCAGAGAGGCAGAGGGCTGGGAAGCCTATCCGGGCCCCACTGGGAGATAAAAGCGGGAACAAGTCTATACCCAGGGGAGGCAGGGACTGTGGAAGGCGGTCTAGTTACAGTGTAACCGGCTATCAGTTATGGCGTGTAAATGACTGGTTATCAGATCCTTCTGGGTTGGGGGAGTGAGTGGCGAAGGACGTGAGGAAGGCAGAGCCCTCAGGGCACCGGTCAGTGCATCTGCCGCCAAGTGGAAAGAAGATACAAAATGGGGGCCGGGGGAGGGCAGTTCGCAGCAGAGAGGAGGGGCTGCTGAGAAACCTCGCACACCCCACAGATCTCCGGGGGCTCAGCCCTGTTTGGCTGGTCAAGGACAAACAGAATGGGCGTGCTGAGCTGCTGGTTGACCAGGCCCTTGTAAACACAGCTTCCCTGCACTGAATGAAGATTAGATTTGGGGACATGGTTTTAGGTAGTTTGGAAAAAAAAAAAAAAAGGCCTGACTTTATATAAAGTAGACTCTTTCCCAGAGAATGTAGAGTCATTTTGCTGAGGGAGAGAAAACTTCCCAGGCATACTTACTGTATGATTTCCATTGTCCAAATGAAGCTGTAGAACAGGCGAAATGAATCTGCGGTAGAAAAATATCAGGGCAGTTGTTGGGTGGGGGAGGGGTGGCGTTTATGGGGAAGGGGCATAAGGGAACTTTCTGGAGACATCACCAAATTCCGTACCTTGACAGAAGTTTGAACCGCACAGGTGCAGGTGCTTGTCAGAATTCATACGTACCACACCTGAGACCCACGCATCGTGACCCGTAAGACTTAAAAGAATTAACCGAGAAATACTGAACTCTTGGTAATGCTATGATCCTGGAGCCGGCCAGGTGGGTACTCACGTCTGCACCTTACTTTAAAATGCATCCCAGGCCTCCTGGATGGCTCAGTCGGTTAAGTGTCTGCCTTCAGCTCAGGTCACCATCCCAGGTCCTGTGGGAAACCTGCTTCTTCTCCCTCTCCCTGCTCATTCTCATTCTCTATCTCAAATAAATAAATAAATAGATAGATAGATAGATGGATAGATAAATAAATAAAGAAATAAATAAATAAAACACATCCACACACACGAGGGGCTGATGGCTGGGTAGAGGGAGGGAGAGCTGGACAGACGTGATGAAGCGCTTTTCGCGGAATACTAAGGGTGGAAATCTAGCTGGTGGGTCTCTGGTGCTCGCTGACCTGTATGTTTACAATTTTCATAACACAGCATGGGTCTAAAGAGAATCCAGTCATCAGGGAATCATCCTACTTCCATAGGACTTTTCTCCATCCCTCTTCCAGGGCCTCAGCTCATTCCACTTGGTAGATTCTGGCTGAGAGGAGGGGCAAGTCACCCTTCTTAGTGCCTGTCACCAGGTTCCCCTCCGGCTTGGACGCCAGAGTTCAGGCACCTGGGCAGACCCAGTGCCCTGACGACTACTCCAGCTGTCACCAGCCCGCTGGACACAGAAATGTCGCATCCCACAGACTCCTCACCATCTCCTTGTTCTAAAGACCAAAGAATCCTGTTTCCTGGATAACTTGTTGGCCAACAGGCAAGTAGCCCCTCACTGCTGAATTCCAAGCCCAGAATCCCTCTCTCTCTCTCATCCCCAGACACAGAAATAAGGGCTATAGTTCCTCTGCATCTCTTACTTTGGTCCTTCATTGCTTTTCTTTCTGCCTGGGCTTGAAGCACTTCACCAACAGGGACTGCACGCCTTTATTATGCAGCTTCCTCCAGGCAAGTCCAGTTTAAGGGTCTCCCCTCTCCCCCCTTATCCCCACGGTAAGGGGTAAGGGAGAGGGATAAGCATTTCTTCCACATTTATAAAGGCTACCATTCTTCTTTCAGAGGATTTCACATTGTTCAGTCTCTGATCTAATATTTTCACCCCCAGAAAGTTCTCCTCTGTGTCTAACTTAAGTCCCACAGGCTGCTTTCCTACAGAAGCTGAAGGGTTGTGGGGCCTAGGGTCTGTGGCTCTCAGCACGTGGGTGTTCTCGTGTCAGGTACACAGGCCTGTGTTTGTATAATTGGTGGGGCAGCAAAACCAGGGGCACCGAGGTTAAACCAACCTTTCTGCCCCACTGGCCCCTTATCCTGCACTCCACCCAAGCACCAGGTTTGGCTGGGCCGCTCAGGGTGAAAGAGCAAGTCCCCCTCCCCCTCCTCCAAGTCTCCCCAGGCTGAGGACTTCTCTCCAATGACACTTCCCAGGGACAGCCTAGAGCAGTCTTCCCCAGGTGGGCCCACCTGGGGGCAGCAGCCTCAGGATGCCTCGTCCTCCCCAGACCCCAGCTCCCCTGGACAAGACAACTGGGCCCACAGACCTATTCACCTTGCAGTCTTGGAGTAAGGGCAGGAATTGGATGGGGACAGGGTGCGTGGGAGAAGCAACAAAGCCTCTGCTTGGTCAGGGAATGACAGGGATGTCCTTTTGCAGAAGAAGAAATTAAGGCCTGGGCTGGTAAAAGGGCTCAGCGAAGTCTACGCAGTACCTTCTTTTCAACACGGCCTTCAGTGCCCAGTACCTCCTGAGCCTAAGTCAGAACACACGGCTATTCAGCCCGCAAGGCACCGAAGGGAGAGCACAAGGCTAGAGATCGGGAACCTTGAGATCTGGTGCGAGCCTGGGCCTTTCCCAGCTGAGTGGGAAACTGACCCTCAGTCTCTGAGAATGTAAGATGGAATGAGTAGCCCCACCCACAGGACGTGGCCAGCTATTAGATGACCCATGTGAAAGCACCCTGTACACTGTAAGTCCGCAGATGCAAGGAGTCATTAAAGCGTTATTTTTTTCTTAACCTCCATTAGTAGCACAACTTTATACATGACCAGCTTGCTAGTCCCAGGGGAGCCTATGAAGGACAGCCTAGAAGTTATCACTCCACGGGGGACTTTCCTGACCCTAGAGACCCCCTACGCCTGCCCCCATCTTCTCAAGCAGGAGGGCTGAGCCCCCACCCAGGGAGGCTCACCTTCACTTCGGGCATCCATCAGGAAAATCCTGCTCTTAGAAGTGCACAGGGCCGGGCATCCCAGCTGACCCGAAACTGGGATCCAGAGCCTGGGTGAATCAGAGGCCCTCCGGACCTCTCTTTACAGGAGAGGAAGAATCCCAGTGGTCAAGTCTTTGGAACAGAGAAAGAGAATCCAGGAAATGGGTCTCTACCGCCCCTTTGCCAGTCCAAGTCCTGGGAATCGGTCCAGCCCTCAGACTGCTGGGCGCAGAACTAGCAGCAGAGGCTGGAGGGCTGTGTTCTCATCACACCCAGGCCCATGTGTGTGTTAAAGACTAAAGTGTCCAGCACACTGTAGAGAACCCCAGTACCATGCATCACAGAATATAGGACTTTTTCTCCCATACAACAGTTTCAAGGTGAACCGCCCAGCCTGGCAGAGCCCTCAGCTTTCTGAGGTCCTTCATGGGCTCAGGTCCTCTCCACCTGTCACTTTCCCGTTTGCCAGGCCATTGTCATCATGCATGATGGAAGCTGGGTCCCCAGTGTGGCAAGAGGAGGGAAGAGCGTGGCCAAGGCATGCCCAGCTCTTTAAGGCCAGACCTGGAAGTGGTCCGCCTCGTTCTATATGCCACTGCCGAGGGCTCGGTCACGTGGCCACTCCTCCCTGTAAGGAGAGCTGGGAAATGGGGTCCAGCCTCCCTCCATGTGCCTCACGGTCATACTGTCCCTGATGGTAAGTAGTTAGCAGTGTACCCCAGCAACCCCAGGTGGGGCCAACACAGTGTGACACAGACCAGGGAGAAGCCACCACCCACATTTCTGTGTGATACCTGAAGAGGGTGCCCATTACAGTATGCACTGAGACGCTGGGCCCTCGGGATTGGAGCCCCGGGAGGCAGGCGTGCACAATTCTCAAAGCGGGGCCCTCTCTCCATGGCTGATGGACCACAGACAATAAGAATGATCTGGAAGCAGAAAAACCTACCCAGAGACCCCTGGAGCCTCCCAGGCCATGGGAGACTCAGGCTCTGAGTCAGAGGGAGAGGGCACAAGCTGGCAAATTGTGGGCAGGTCACAATAATCAGAGCTCACCAGCTGCCGGGGTGTGGCTGCGACCGAAGCCTTCTTCAGCACCCGTGGACCTCCACAGCTCAGGGCTGAAACCGCAATAAGTGATGGTTCTTCTCATTGCTGCGGGCAGGACCCAGGATGGGAGCAGTCTGTGTTAGTCTGCAGAGTATACTTTGTTCAGAGAAGTTTGCCAAAGCCAAGCATTCAAATCCTATGCTGCAGCAAGGTAGCTTTCTGCAAACCATTAGAGCCAGATCCCTAACAGCACGTGGTCAACTCCCAGCTTGGGTTATCCCCTGAGAGTACTGCAGGAGTGTGGGTGCAATCAGAGCAAACAGGGTGGGCTTCATGGAGGAGGTGTGGCTTGAGCTGAAGGACTCGGACAATTGAGAAGGGAAGAGAGAATATTTCAAGCTGCCTGGGGAGAAGGCAGAAGAGAAAGGACAGTGTTGGGGGAGTGGGGACTCTGGAAAATGCCAGTGCTTTCTGCGCATGGCCTTGTTTAATCCGTCCAGTGTCACTCTGAGGTAGGTGCTGTTATTAGCCTCATCTTGTGGATGAGGAAACCAACAGCTCAGAAAAGTTCAGTAACTTGCCCACTAGCAGGCAGCCCATTGCCGGGGAGCCGGGGCCAATCCCACGTCTGCTCTGAGCCTCCCAGCCGGGGCCGGCAGCGGCGTCAGAACTTCCCAGGCAAACTTGCCGCGGCCCTTGGCCAAAGGCCCTGATGGTCACACCACGGGCTGATGAGCCCCTGCTGCTTCGGAGCTCCCTGCTCAGTGGAACGGTCTGGGTCCCGCCCACGGGCCTGGCGCCCTGCCTGCCCCCTGAAGATGTCTTCAGTGGGAATCACAGCCAACGAATGTCCCAGCAGGACGAGACAAGCTAAATGCTCGAGAGGCTCCCAGGGAACAAAGCCGCTCTGTGAGTAGCCCAGGCTGGGCCCGGCCCTGGAAGGCTGACAGGAACTAGCCCCCACCAAGCGAGCCGTCCCCAGGACTCCTCAGAACCTAGTCATGCTGTGGCCTGTTCCCTGCACTCTGGGGTGTGTGGGGGGCGGGTAGGAAATGCACTTCCTTTTTTTTTAAAATTTTTTATTTTTTTAATTACTTTTCAGTGTAACAGAATTCATTGTTTATGCACCACACCCAGTGCTCCATGCAATACGTGCCTCCACAATACCCACCACCAGGCTGGCCCAACTTCCCACCCCCCCCCACCCCTCCAAAACCCTCAGTTTGTTTTTCAGAGTCCACAGTCTCTCGTGGTTCATCTCCCCCTCCAATTTCCCTCAACTCCCTTCTCCTCTCCATCTCCCCATGTCCTTTGTGTTATTTCTTAAGCTCCACAAGTAAGTGAAACCATATGATAATTGACTTTCTCTGCTTGACTTATTTCACTCAGCATAATCTCCTCCAGTCCTGTCCATGTTGATACAAAAGTTGGGTGTTCATCCTTTCTGATGGAGGCATAGTACTCCATTGTATATATGGACCACACCTTCTTTTTTTTTTCTTAAAGATTTTATTTGTTTATTTGTCAGATAGAGAGAGAGAGCAGGAGCGAGCACAGGCAGACAGTGGCAGGCAGAGGGAGAAGGAGGCTCACTGCCCAGCAAGGAGCCCGATGTGGGACTCGATCCCAGGACGCTGGGATCATGGCCTGAGCCAAAGGCAGCCACTCAACCAACTGAGCCACCCAGGTGTCCCTGGACCACATCTTCTTTATCCATTCGTCCATTGAAGGGCATCTTGGTTCTTTCCACAGTTTGGCGACTGTGGCCATTGCTGCTATGAACATTGGGGTACAGATGGCCCTTCTTTTCACTCCATCTGTATCTTTGGGGTAAATTCCCAGTAGTGCAATTGCAGGGTCATAGGGAAGCTCTATTTTTAGTTCTTAAGGAATCTCCATACTGTTCTCCAAAGTGGCTGCACCAGCTTGCATTCCCACCAACAGTAAGAAGGTTCCCTTTTCTCATCCTTTCCAACACATGTTGTTTCCTGTCTTGTTAATTTTGGCCATTCTAACTGGTGTAAGGTGGTATCTCAATGTGGTTTTAATTTTAATCTCCGTGATGGCTAGTGATGATGAACATTTTTTCATGTGTCTGTTAGCCATTTGTATGTCTTCATTGGAGAAGTGTCTGTTCATGTCTTCTGCCCATTTTTTGACGTGATTATCTGTTTTGTGTGTGCTGAGGGAAATGCACTTCTTGAGCCTTGGACCCCAGAGCCACCAAGCCCGCCCCTGTCATCCCCACTGCTGCCGGCTGTGCTGGAAAACCCAGAAAAGTGGCCACAGCTGAAGTGCCCTAACTCCCTCCTGCATCCCTACACCCTCACGGGGACCTCATGCTCAGGGAATTCCAGACACATCCCACATGCCCCCAACTCCCAGAGGGACAACGGGGCTCAGGCTGGTCAACGGAGCAGCCTCAGGGACCCCAAATCCTGTGTCTGCCCCAGGCCGCAGCACTGGCTTGGTCCCAGGCCATACCCAGAGCGGACAAGCTCCTTCTCCAGGGCTGAAAAGCTATCTGTGACCACGCTCCCACCTCTGCCTGAGCCCCTCATGGGTAGCAGGGCGCAGAGGGTTTTGCCAGAAGGAAGGCGAGGGAGGAATCAGGGGGCTAAGCACCCTAACCTTGGAAGGTGATAAAACAACAAAAAAACCCACAATAGGAGGTTTATTTGGGGGAGGGGCACTGCCAAATTCCTGGACGTGTCCCCCCAAATGGCCCCTGGGAACAAACTCACGGTGGACATGCTCCCGTCCACCCTTGCTCGAAATGAGGGCAGCTCCCCCTGCCAGGATCTGCTCCTGCAAAGGCTGCCCGCGCCTACTGTGAGTCTGAGTCTGACCCGAGAGGGGCGAGTTTATTCCTCGGGAAGGAGGGCTCCAAGACCTAGGGAGTGAGTGGGCTCCCCCCAGCCCACCAGATAGCCCGCTGCCATGGGACCAGGGGCTGAGGGAGGAGCTTGCCGGAGCCCTGCTCCCTCTTACAGAAGGACCCCGCTCTCGCTCTCGCTCTTGCTCAGCACAGCGGTCACCCTCACATTCCCACCCTCCGCCCTCGGCACCGCCCAGAGGCAAAGGGGGGCAGAGGGGACCGGGGCTCCAAAGTCTGGGTGCAGGACGACACTGTGATGGTTTTACTCTACTATAGCAGCTTGGGAGAAGAACCTTCCAGAATCCACGCTGCCAACTGGCTGTCTCCTGAGAGGCTGAGGGCAAGACCTGTGAGTGGAGCTTAGCACCCCCAGTTTGCCGGTTCCCCGGGACGAGGGCACAAGGGGCATTCACCGTGCAGAGGGGAGGAAGGGTGTCCACCAGCCGGGGTGTGGCTGAAGCCGTGGGGTATCAAAGCCGACAGAGAGAAGCAATGGCTGTGCTGTGCGCAGTCCTCTGAGGGCATGTGTGTGTGTGCCCAAAGGAAAGGACCCAGCCTGACAAAAGCACTTCATTTTTGCAAGGTGATCCCTTTTACAGATGAACAAACTGAGCCTCAGAGAGATTCCTACTTGGCCCGAGATCACATGACTACCAAACCCTGAGTGTCTACTTCGGTGCCTGCCAAGGGCATGCGACACTCTCCCTGACAAGGAGCTGCGAGGGAGATGACACCCAGAGAGACCTACAACACCCCCACTTCTGCCAGCAGCAGGGTTCAGAGAGCACCACTGCAGCGTTTGGAGACGCTGTGTCTGTGTGGTCTGGGCAACCTGGGAGGAAGAGTGGGAAGCGCTGGGCTGGGTGGTGGGGGACAGGTCCCTTCCACTCTTACTCTGTCCTGGAGAATGTGCACTAGGAAAGGGGACATCATTTTCTTATAACTTTCCCAAGGTCACAAAGCAACACGTTTGGACCCAATTTTCTTGCTGCCCCAGCTACACCCTGGAGACAAGATGAGGCCCTGGAACCCTCCCTTAGCAGTGCCCAGCTTCTCCAGCTACCTCAGTCTCCCTGAATTGGGGGTTTGGAGCCTCTACACCCCCTCTTAGAGGCAGCCCCGACACTCAGGTTAATATGTGCCTGGCTTAAGGCCCCAAAGCAGAATTAGAGCCAGGAGGCCGTCAGTCAACGTTAATAACCTGGAACTCCCCCCCTCCCACCTTCAGCCTGATCCTCCGCATGCCCAGGGCGGCAGGAGCTGCCTTCACCCTCGCCTAGTCCGCCTGTTTCTGGTTCTGAGCTGAATCTTTTCCTCTGTCTGGAAGCTGCAGGACTGGCCCACCCAGGAACCGCATCCCCAGGCTCTCGGGCCCCAACACACAGACCTGCTCCCCCCAGACTGCAACCTTAATGTCTACTTCCCCCAAACCCCAACCTTCACAAAACTGGCGCTCAGGGAGCAAGGCCGTCCCTCTGCATCTGCCCACCTCAGAAGAACAGCATGTCTCTGGGTAACAACTGAGCGACACCGAGAACGGGGACTGGGAGGGGGGTCCCCAAGTAATCCCTGTTCCCTCATTAGGCAGAGAATCTGCTTTGTGCTTCAAGGCCAGGCTGGAGTCCTGGGGCGAGCACTGACTTCAGGTGCCTGTTAATACCTCTCTGGGTGACCTTGAGCAAGGCCCTCCCATCTCTGGGGCTTCAAGCTTCTCATCCATGACACAAGGAAGAGATGGCTCCGTCGAACCATAAGGCTCGTTGCTCTTCTCCACGTCCTGTGCGTCTGCGACACTCCCTTTACTCTGACTTTTTTTTTTTTTCTCCCTTTACTCGGATGCCAGGGGTTCTTGGCCAATTCCAATCTGACTCTCCAGAGAGCCCTTATCCTCCATACCTCAGAGCCCCCAGCTAGCTTCCTTCCAACAACTGCCCCCCCGGATGTCACTAGATGTACTCCGGGAAGCCCTCCCCCTGCTTCCTTCAGACTCGACCTCCTAAGGACTGGCTCGCATGGGTCTTAAGTCCCCAGCACCAAGCACTGGTCTAGGCACATGGCAGGAGCTCAGATTCCCTGAGCGGAAAGGCCAGACACAAGCTGGCCTCCCCTACTCACCCCACCTCCCATCTCCTGACCAGCCTAAGATGCTCCCAGCTGGGAGATGGAGCCCCTGGCTTCCCTGTGGAGAGAGGTGAGAATTTGCTGTTCCTTGGGTTTCTCCACAGCCTGCCCAGTTCCCATGCACTCGTGAAACTGGTCGCGGTGGAGGCATCTTGCCACTACAGGGCAGGGTGGTAAAGATTTTTCTGTCCCCAGCCTTGAGGTGTTTGTTTAAGTCACTGCCCAAAACATGATCCTGCCCACACCTTTGGCACAGGTCCCACAGAGAGCACACTTGCAAGAGGCCAGCAGGTACAGATAAGGCCAGAGGCCCAAGGATGGACAGAGGTGGCAGAATTAGACTCCTTCTTGGGGGCTTTAGCCCCAGTTTGGTCATCTGAAAACTTGACTGGACCAGCTCAAAAGTGAGGTGTCGGGAGGGTCATTTGTGAATGCTTTGGCTTTATCTGCATAACTCAGTAAATCTCCAAAACCTGTTTGGTATGAGTGAGTGAGTGTGTGCGTGCACGCGAACGTGTGTGTGTGTGCGCGTGCGCGTTGAGAGGCGATGAACAACAGGGCTGGAGGGAATGACCAACCTCTGGGTCAGAGGGAAACACAGAAATGAGCTTATGGCAGAGAACCTTGAGTGGGCTCAGAAGTCAGTGGGTCTGGGGACAAGCCGGAAACCCCTTCTAAAAATAGTGTTTCTAGAGGCAGTCCCCTTCCCACCTCCTCACAGCAGTAGCTGCCCTGGGCTTTAGAGCTCATGTCTCCAGGCTCCAGCCTTGGCAGGCCCTCTGTGGCCCCCCAGCTCCCCCCCTCCCCGGGAAGTCTGCCCCGACCCCTTTTCCCCATCCCCTCAAGGGCAGAGATTGGTGTCTCTGTTCTGCTCTCCCACCGCACCCCATGGTCGTCGACGGTGCCTTCCTCGTCTTTCTGTCTTCCCCACCAGGGGAGATCTTTTCTGGGAAGAGGTTGTGTCTTATTTATCTCAGTATCCCCAGAACAGGTTAAGGGGTTTTAAGTGAATGAATGAGAAGGAATGAATGAACGAATGAACACAGCTTCCAGTCCTGGAGGGGGAGGTAAGGCAGCGTGCTTGCAAAGGACCATCTATTCTGCCCCAGAGAGAGGTAAAGGCGGGATGCTCACCTGCTTTCACCATGAAAACAATGATTTCACAAACCTCAAGGCTGAGCTGCTTGGGGAGCAAAACAGGAGGTGTGTTTGTTTGTTTTTTCTCCTCTCTCTGTTTCTGAATCTCTTTTTCTGCATACTTTTACTGCTGCCATCTGCCCTCTCTCCATGTCTTTGTTTTCTCCCCACCAGCCCTACCTCTGTCCCATAGGTTAACTCTACCCAAGATACCCATACATGCCTCCCTTCTCCCCCTCCTGTCCTCTGTTCATCTGACCTCCGGTCGGGCTTCCTCCTTCCTGGGTCTCCCACCCATAACCAGTCCCCAGATTCTGAGACCTCTGTCCAGCCCCCTTGGTGACTTTGTAGAAAACTCTGTGTTCATCTATCCTTCCTGTCTGAATTATACAAGACTTGCCCATTCCGAATTTCACTAAAACCGCAGGGGAGGGGTTGAGAGAGGACAGCCAACAAATTCTCAGCCCCAGAACCTATTCTGGAGGCCCCAGTCATCTTTATCCAGGTTACCTTTGGAGATAAACCTATAAGGAAACTGAAAGTGTCTAAAAGGTGGGGTCTTGGATAAGGTCTCACTCCTAGCTTTGCAGGCTCAAACATAAAAGTGATACAGTGGACTTAGTGTAAGATTTAAAACTATAATATCAAGGCTTGAGTCCTTCTCTTCCTTCCAGACCTTTGTGACCTAATGACAAGGTATTTCACTTGAGTCAACCTCAGATTCCTCCACTGAAAAATGAGAGCAACATGCCAATATGACATGATTGTTATGAGAATTAACCCAGATCACCTGTGCGAAGCCAAATGTTACAATGGAAAGTCAATCAGACTCAGGGGAGTCTGACTCACATTAACAAAACTCACACTAGGCCAACTGATAGACCAGAATGTCCACGGGCCAATTTAAAAAAACAACAGCAACAACAATAAATGTACCTGCAGGCAGCCCAGATGCTCCAGTCAGTCAGTCGATGCCTCTCTGTTCTGAAAGAACCAAATTATAACCAAAAGTTTCCCTGCCTGGCCTGGTGTCCCAGGAAGGGGATTTAGTTGTGGGATCTTGGTAGCCCCTATCATCCTGGCTTTGGGAGAGCCTGATGCCTCATCTACTTTCTAGGAATTGCCTGCCCAAAATTTAGAACAGGTCAAGCTCCCCATGCCACTGGACAAGGCTAGAGGTCCATGGATGGGGCCCTGCGCTCTGGCTCTGCTTTGTTTAGAGACTCCATCAGACCGTCCTTACCTTATTCCATACGTCTGCTCTGACCTCCTACTAAGCGCAGGTCCGGGGCTAGGTGATATCCAAGTGAACAAAATAGACATGCCCCGCCCTTCTTATGGAGTTCCAGGTCTTTGGAGAAACACTGATAATTGAATGCATAATTCCCATCCGTTGTGATCAGTGTGTTGTTACCATGGTGAAGCAAGGGGCATCATGGGAACCCAGCAGTTAAGCCAGCGTGGGAGTCTGGGGAAGGGCTTCTCGAGGAAGTGTCCACACACACATCACCCTTCCTTCAGCAGGTAGTAGGGTGGCTTGCATTCTAGCTCCCCGCAGTCACGTCCCGGCCCCCGGCTACACCCTGACAACTCTCAGTGACCTCTGGCGTTTCTCTGGTCCCCACGGCCAATGCATCTATGAACTCTCCCTTGGGTTGGGCTCCCAGACAATTCATTCTTTCGTTCATTCAACAAATATTTATTGAGTCCCTATTATATGAAACTAGCTCCTTTTGCCTTCCCAGGGGGATTTTCACGCTGACCTCCAGGCAGGC
>RCUC01154172.1:0-59833 GCA_003697995.1 Taxidea taxus jeffersonii | reverse complement strand
GCATCGGGCTCCTTGCTCAGCAGGGAGCTTGCTTCTCCCTCTGCCTCTGCCTGCCATTCTGTCTGCCTGTGCTCACTCTCTCTGACAAATAAATAAATAAAATCTTAAAAAAAAAAAAAAAGAATTATGTATATAGGGGTGCCTGGGTGGCTCAGTGGGTTAAGCCTCTGCCTTCGGCCTGGATCATGATCTCAGGGTCCTGGGATTGAGCCCCACATCGGGCTCTCTGCTCAGTGGGGAGCCTGCTTTCCCTACTCTCCAGCTGCCTCTCTGTCTACTTGTGATCTCTCTCCCTCCATCAAATAAATAAATTAAATCTTAAAAAAAAAAAAAAGAATTACATATATATTTCACAAGTGAATTTCAAATCTTGCTGAAATTCGTCACTAATATTTGCATAGTTACTTCAATGATATAAATCTAGGGTTTACTTATTTTTAAAAAGATTTTATTTATTAGAGAGAGAGCATGAGAGTAGGGTGAGGGGCAGAGGGAGAATCAGATTCCCTGCTGAGCAGGGAGCCCAATGTGGGACTCAATCCCGGGACTCCAAGATCATGAACTAAGCCGAAGGCAGAGCTCAACCAACTGAGCCACCCAAGTGTCCTAAATCTATGGTTTTAAAAAAAGGTTAATGCAGCTAAATTGAGGGCTATTCCAAATTCCCTATAGTTTGGCAACAGACTTGTCATCTCTTTACCCATTCTAAGGATATCAATTTAATTTTCCTAATTGTATAACTCCTTCTTAATAAAGTATAGTAGTGAACTTTAGAACTGATAAAAGATATACATGGCTATGAGTTGGTTATCTGCTCAGCTTAGTTATGAGCTGATAATGATGGGTCGTAACCCCTGTGTAGAATTTAATAATAGTAATGAATTTGGATCTTCAAGAAATATTTTCTCATTTACCTCTCTTAACAATTGAATATTTTTTTGAGTTTTAACCCTTGAATATAGTACTAAATAGGTAAACTTCTATATTTGAATGTAAATGAATCCACTAATCATTGTGTTGATATTTTTAACCTTTATATATAGCTGAGCCATTGGATGCTTTTTTTGACATTGTTCTTATAGGAAAAAAGACAATGTGTTTTTGTTTTTGACTCCACAAACGGGTTATTTGATTATTCAGTATATGGAATTCTTTTTCTGCCTTTTGGCATCTTATTATTCAAGATAAGATTATAGTCAGACAAAAACTGGTTTCTTCATATTTCTTTGCCCTTGTCCCTTGGAGCTAAAAGAGATGTAACAACCAAATACTTGTTTACCAAGACAGGCAGTTATTGTTTTGTTGGTTCTGTCAATCTTTTTGTACCTGTGATTATTTCATAAAAAGTATTTTGAATGATGTTACATGCCTGTCAATTTCAGGAACAGCTCTGTGGAGCAAAAAACAAACGTAAAAGATTTAGCCAATGGAACTCTGGATTGTTTTTATTAGTTATCAAGCTCTTAGAACTTTGAAATTGTAAAGTGCTTTTAAATTACTCAATAAGCATCTCAGTATCAGAAATAATTCATTATTGTATTATCCTCTCCATTTTCAAAATGAGCCAATTTATTTGGTCATATCAGACAGCCAGTACAGAGGGAAAGCCATAATTTATATTTCCCTTTTGCTCATGTACTTAGGGAACAGTGTTATAGATATCAAGACTGGAGGGGGTAGTTTTCCCCTTCTTAATGCTGTCATTCAGTGTCCTAGCTGATAGTAAGGAATGACTTGCAAAAAGAGTATGCAGATTAGGTGGGATGAAAATCACTGCAGAGGTGAGTCTCTCTTCCTTATGGCAGTTGATGTCATCCTGGGAGTGTACCTTGGCAGAAACAAGATTAGAAATATTGTTCTTAGGATGGTCTACTTAATATAGATCAAATGGTGCAGATCTCCTGGAAAATATGGGAAAATTGTACCTGACTAAAGGTGTCCTAAGTAAGGCTTCTCAAACTTAAAAAGGCAAGTTCTGGTTCAGTATTCTCAGGCAGAGTCCAAGACTATAAAACACTGTATTTTCTAACCAGCTCACAGGGAATGGATTGCTGCTGGTGCAGGAACCACACTGAGTAGTATCCAGGACTGTGTAGTTCAGGCTTGCAGGGAGCCCCACAGGGTACAGCAGTTGGAAGGTGATAGAAAAGGTCTGTCTTGGGAGGAGGCAGGTACTTGCTCCTGTGAACAGAAGGGGCAAGGAGGCAACCCAGTGAGCATGGAGGGAGATGGATGGGTGATAGAGCCTGAATCCCTGGAAAATCTTAAAAAATGAGGGCAGACTTGTTTGAATTGAGAGAGGATCTCTCAGAATGTTGCTAATGCTCATAGAGGTAGATACAAAGGATCATGCAGTGGCACGAAAGACAACTTCAGCAAAATGTTTTAAATGGGATTGAAGAGAGAAGTTAATGTATCAAAATGCAGTAATGTATGGGAAAGCACTTTGTGAACTGTAAAGTGTTACTCAAATGTAGGGCATTGAGCATTAATACTGATAGCCTTAGTCAAGTCAGTCAGTATGGGGCTGGGTGTCAGATCAAGATTATTACCAAGGGACACTGAGAAAAGAAGAGATTGGAGCAGTAGTACCAGAAAATGGACAACCAGTTTGAAAGTTCTGAATGGAGGAGAGGGAGTGGATGAATGTAATAACATGATCTCTTCCTTAGGGAAGAACTGGAACCAGGAAGTTTAAGGAGCCTTAAGTGTCCCTTGGATCAACAAGCTCCATTTATGTACAAGCAAACTGAGGTCCAAAAAAGCTAAATTATGTGCACAAAGTCACTCAGGAGAGTAGTGACTTTTTTAGGACTGTCAGATTTAGCCAACAATAAAATAGGATACCCAGTTAAATTTGAATTTCGTTAAAAATAATTTTTAGAGGCAACCTACGAAAAAGGAGAAGATATTTGCAAATAACAAAATAGATGAAGGACTGTTATTCAGGATCTATAAAGAACTCATCAAACTCAACACCTAAAAAACAAATAATCCAGTCAAGAAATGGGCGAAAGTTGGGGCACCTGAGTGGCTCAGTGGGTTAAGCCTCTGCCTTCGGCTCAGGTCATGATCTCAGGGTCCTGGGATCGAGTCCCACATCAGACTCTCTGCTCAGTGGGGAGCCTGCTTCCTCCTCTCTCTCTCTCTGCCTGCCTCTCTGCCTACTTGTGATCTCTCTCTGTCAAATAAATAAATAAATTCTTAAAAAAAAAAAGAGAGATGGGCAGAACTTCTCCAAAGAAGACATACACATGACCAACAGTCACATGAGAAAATGAGCCACATCACTTGCCATCAGGGAAATGCAAATCGAAACCACTATGAGATACTACCTCATACTAGTTAGTATGGCTAAAATTGACAAACAGGGAATGACAAATGTTGGTGAGGATGTGAGAAAGGGGAGCCATCTTACACTGTTGGTGGGAATGCAAGCTGGTACAGCCACTCTGGAAAACAGTATGGAGTTTCTTCAGGAAGTTAAAAATAGAGCTACCCTGTGACCCAGCAATGGCACTACTCATACAAATGTAGTGAAAAGATACATTGTAGTGAAAAGAAGGGGCATATGCACCCCAATGTTCATAGCAGTGTCCACTACAGCCAAATGGTGGAAGGAGCTGAGATGTCCTTCAACAGATGAATGGATAAAGAATATGTGGTTCATATATACAATGGAATATTACTGTGCCATCAGAAAGGATGTATACCTACCACTTACATCGACATGAATGGAACTGGAGAGTATTATACTAAGTCAAATAAGTCAGTCAGAGAAGGACAATTATTACATGGTTTCACTCATATGTGAAATATAAGGAGTAGTGCAGAGGACAATATGAAAAGGAAGGGAAAACTGAATGGGAAGAAATTAGAGAGGGAGACAAGTCATGAGATACTCTTGACTCCAGAAAACAAACTGACAGTTGCAGATAGAGGGGTGGGTGATAGGTATTGGGTACCCCAATAGGGTAACTGGGTGATGGGTATTAAACAGGGCAAGTGATGTGATGAGCACTGGGTGTTATATGCAACTAATATATCATTAACCATTAGTTCAAAAACTAATGATATGTTGGCCAAGTGAATTTAATTTTTAAAAAATGTTAAAAAATAATTTTTAGTATAAATATGTACAATGAATACCTCTAGTCAAGCAAAATATTTGTGACATACTAAAAAAATATTTATTGTTGATCTGAAACTCAGATTTAACTGGACATCCTATAGTTTATTTAGAAACACTAGACTTGTTGAATATTGAGTACTTTTTGTAAGTAGAGATACAAAAAAGATGAAGAAAATACATTAACCTTGTATTTAGAATGTAACATCCATCAGGGTGTTTATTTCTGCATTTCTTATTATCTGGATATTCCCCAGAATCTAGGTCTGTGACTAGCACTCAGTAAATACTTACTGTATGTGTGAAGTAAGGTATGTTAAGGTTAAAAGTATTGTGGCATGTAGAATCCTTAACATACAAAAGAACAGAACTAAGAATTAGATATTTGTTCCTAAATATATTCTATGTGTCTGATATTTTATTTCTTCAGCAGAAATGATCTTGAGCAAACTTCTCAAGAATGTTCACTATGGAAAATAAGGTACAAAGGAAAGATAAGACTTTGAAAATGAGATTTTGATCATATTAGGGTTAGAAAGTTCTGCATCATTAGAATTTTCAAGAGTAATTCAGAGGATTTTAACTGACCAATAACTTGAGGATGTAAGTGTAGCATGTAGCACAAAATGATGTGGTTTGGAATATATTTCTGAAAAAATAAACACTTCAGAGGTCGTTTTTCACCAAAGGGAAGTATGACAGAGGAGTGGATTAATGGGAGCTGGCCACAGCTTCCCTGCCAGCAAGGTGGTTGCAGATAGAGTTTATCAGAGTCTTCTTCATCTAGATCTAAAACAGTGCTGAGAGAACTGATTGGGTTCACCCCTATTTAAGCACCCTTGATAACACCACAATCTGGTTGGATTTCTTAAACTGACACTTGGGATAGAAGAGGATATGAAAAAGCACAGGAACGACACGTACTACTGTCATTTGTTAAGGGTTTACAGTGAGCAATCACGCATCCGGTAGGAATCCACTTAATCTCATAAGAATCCTGCAAGAAAGGTATTATGACCACCATTTTTCAGATGGAAAAATTGAGAGATACCAAGATGGAATAACTTAACACAGTAAGTGGTAAAAATGGCAATTGAACCTAAATCTCTTCCATTGTGCAACATTGCAAATCAACTTATTCTAATAATGGAAACCTGCAAAATATATTGCCTTATTTTACCAAAATCATCATCATGGAAAATAATTACAAGTAGATCATATTACCATGAATCAAGCTTTGGATTTACATAAAGTTCATAAACATCTTCTAACCAAAGTCATTAGTCCAGTGATTCAGTTCTACTCTCATATTTTCTCTCATTCTCCCTCCATCAGGAGGGCAATGGATTGCCTTTGCGTTTTCTCACTGGGCAGTGATCATGTACTTGAGTCTATCTGTTGGTGTCTGGGCAGGCAGCAGATAGTACATTCAAGTAGGTAATTGAGGAGAGTTTAAGGAAGGGAATATTTACAAAGGTGTTGGACAGGGTTAAGAGAACAAATGGGAGAAAGAGAAGAGCCAGGAACTAGCAGCAGCTGGAATCAATTACTGTCCCTTGACCCCAAAGCAGCAAGGAAAGGGAGCCAGGAGCCAGAGACAGGTGCAGCTGCAGGAGAGACACAACCAGCAGGCAAGGAGCTGCTCTTTTCTAGGATAGCTACGGCCAGTTTGTTGCCACCAGGAAGAAGTAAAATCAAACAAAGTCTAGGATGAAAATGAAGAAGTAAACAAATACCTGCCTTCCCTCTCTTCTTGCAGTCTAGTCTCTTGCTGGTGGCCAACATTAACTGAACTCAACCAGAAGCCAGAGGACAAGGGAGCCACTGATCTAGTCCACAAAGTCCACTGACAAAGGTCAGTCTCCCAGGGTCAGAGCAGGGTAGAGAATGGGGCATATTGACTCTGGAAGAACAGACGGGAAATGCCCATTGCATAGTGCTTTCCTGCCATGGTCGCATAGCCCAATAAGCCTATGTTTCCTTCCCATGCTCTCTTGTTTGCCACATTCCTTTCCTTTTGTCTCCCAGTTTCTCTCTCTGGCAGATGTCCCCTCTCTGCTCTGTATGAAGGGCTGCCAGTTAGCCCCACTTCTCTCATTTCAGTGATGTCAGTGCTGGGCCCCATTTCTATGTAGCTCCTGGTGTTTTCCAACCCCAACTGCAGGTCTACTGAGGGGCATGTACTCTGGGGTAGGTCTCCCTGGTCACCTGATTTCTGATTTCACTTGGGAAGCCTCTCTTCCTTGTCACACCATTGGCAGTCTTCCTTCAGATCCTCCAGTGTTAACAGTTCTAAAGGTATTTTCCTCAAATAGCTACCTTCCTGGGAAACCAAGTAGCCCTGCCTTCATAGTGTGTCTGATTTCTTATGGCATTTCTGCCCTCAGGAACAGCCAAGTCCATAGTGTTTATTACCCAGTAGAAACCATGACTGATTTGGTACCGCTTTAAAGAATTGGTACTCAAAGAACATAGTCCAACAAAAGAAAGTTTTTTCCCTTCTCCTTTTCTTTTTCTTTCCTTTTTTTTTTTTTTTTTTGTCTCTCTGTACTTAGGTCCCTTGAATATTCAGAAGAGGACACATAAAACTGTATTCAGGAAATTTCTTCCCTTCATGAGTTTCCCATGGAAGTCCCAGAGAATTTGCCTGACAACAGAACACCCCCCCCTTCCACCCTCCACCCCTCAGGGCAGAGAAAGGAAAGAAACTGAGCTGGTAGAGGTGATACCCTTCTCAGTAGATAGAAGATAAGAAAGGCTGGGTGCGTTTCTGCCTGAGCAAGATTTCCTCACCAGTAGGAGGATCATGATGGAGTAAGATCAGCTGCACTGAAAGGTATCAAAAGCCTTTTAAACTTTAAACAAGTTGATAGTTATGGCATATGGATTACAGTCTCATAACCAGTCATTTCCATCTGTAATTACTACAATGGCTGCCATTCATTGAGTGCTTGCCCTGTGCCAGGCATTTTACCAAGGATTTTAATATATTTATCTCTAAGCTGCAAACCAAATCTGTAGCCTAGTTGGTGCCAACCTCACTTTATAAATGAAGAGATTGAAATGCAGAGCCATCAACAGACATGAAAAAGTGCTCCACATCACTGGGCATCAGGGAAATACAAATCAAAACCACAATGAGATACCACCTCACACCAGTCAGAATGGCTAAAATGAACAAGTCAGGAAATGACAGATGCTGGCGAGGATGTGGAGAAAGGGGAACCCTCTTACACTGTTGGTGGGAATGCAAGCTGGTGCAACCACTCTGGAAAACAGCATGGAGGTTCCTCAAAAAATTGAAAATAGAGCTACCTTATGACCCAGCAATTGCACTACTGGGTATTTACCCTAAAGATACAAACGTAGTGATCCAAAGGGGCACGTGTACCCGAATGTTTATAGCAGCAATGTCCACAATAGCCAAGTTATGGAAAGAACCTAGATGACCATCAACAGATGAATGGATAAAGAAGAGGTGGTATATATATACAATGGAATACTATGCAGCCACCAAAAGAAATGAAATCTTACCATTTGCGACGACATGGATGGAACTAGAGCATATTATGCTTAGCGAAATAAGTCAACTGGAGAAAGACAACTATCACATGATCTCCCTGATATGAGGAAGTGGAGATGCAATGGGGGTGGGGGTTAAGGTGGTAGGAAAAGAAAAAATGAAACAAGATGGGATCGGGAGGGAGACAGACCAAAAGAGACTCTTAATGTCATAAAACAGAGGGGGGTGAGGGGGAGGGGGGTTGGGAGAGGGTGGTGGGGTTACATTATATGTTTAAATAAAGCTTAAATAAAAAGAAAAAAAATGTTTATGAGTCCCCCCCTAAAAAAGAAAGAAATGCAGAGCCATGAGTTGAAATAATCATGACTCTAAAGCATGTACCCTTGTCATTAACAGTGGCGTTAGTGTAGTCGCTCGCAGCAGCTGAACAAATACTTTCATCGGTCCTCGTGCTAACTGCATGCAGGCAGCATTTTTAATCTTCTCATAAACCCAGTGAGGTAGCAGTTTTGTGAGCTCCAGTCTGTGGATGAGAGTCAGAGAGATGTAGGCACCCTGTTGTATGCCTAGTACTCATCAGAGTCACAACGTGAACTCAGGTCTATTGGATGCCAGATGTGTTCTCTTAATCACTGATCCATTCTCCCATGATGCCTGTTCTGTAATATTATATACTAGATTTTACATTGTGGTATTATTAATATAGTAGCTTCTTATTTTGCCATTTCTAGAATGGCTCTGTGTGGGCAGAGGAGGGTATTTCTAAGAGTTGAGAAAGAGTTAACCTGACAGCACCTGCTAAGATTGTTGAAAGCAGTGCAGGTCAGTTTGTGAGTGCTGGGGTGGAGCAGCATAGTCCACGGCGATCATTTTGAAATAGAGAAACCTGGGGTTCATGAGATGAGTCAAGAGAATAACGAACAGCAACTGACCCTGTGAAACAGAAACCAAGGAACAGATTATAATATGCACATCCTTTGGGTTGATGTTTACCAGCTAGCCCATTCCTTTAAGAGCAAACCAGTAAGGGGTGCCTGAGTGGCTTAGTCAGTTAAGTGTCTGACTTTTCATTTCGGCTCAGGTCTTGATCTCAGGGTCATGAGTTCAAGCCCCACATTGGGCTCCATGCCCACATAAGAAAAAAAGCATAATCCAGTAATAGTCATCATTCCTCGGGAAGTCTCTGTATAGTCTGGGTCATTCCCTTCATAACTGGCTCTTATTAAGACAGGACTTAATCAAGCACTCATGTGTATTCTTGATAGCTCTCAACATGCCAGTAAAATTGGAGTGGGAAGTGGGAGGAGTACACTGCATCTGGTTAAAAATATGACTGAGATAGTTTTTAAAATATTATTTATTTTTATCTAGATGTCTTTAAAATTCAGTATATCTAACATACAGTGTTATATTAGTTTTAGATGTACAATATAATGATTCAACAATTCTATACATTATTCAGTGTTCATCATGATAATTGTGTTCTCTCTCTATATATATGTATATTATACACACACACATACACACACATACACACCCTACATCTTTATTCATTTATCTATTGATGGATACTTGGGTTGCTTTCATAATTTGTCTGTTGTAAATAATTCTGCAGTGCAGATACCTTCTTGAATTAGTGTTTTCATATTCTTTGGGTAAATACCCAATAGTCAAATGTGATAGGTTTATGGAAGGCAAGTCCTGACATTGACATTAGCCTACATATTCTGAAATGAATAAAATATGGAGATGTTTTTATAAAATAGTACAAATTTTGGCTTATCTAGTCAGTTGCCTCATGAGAGAATTGGCAAAAACAAAAAGGGAAGCAATTCTCAGAAGACCACAGATAAACTCTTCCACAGACTTCAGGTGATTTCCTAAGATGTATGTTTTTAAACAAAATTTTGATTTCGTTAGAAGAAAACCACTCACTTTTAGCAGATTAAGATAATTTTTAGGGGCACCTGGGTGGCTCAGTGGGTTGGGCCTCCGCCTTCAGCTCGGGTCATGGTCTCAGGGTCCTGGGATCAAGCCCCGAATCGGGCTCTCTGCTCAGCAGGGAGCCTGCTTCCCCACCCTCTCTCTCTACCTGCCTCTCTGCCTACTTGTAATCTCTCTCTGTCAAATAAATAAATAAAAATCTAAAAAAAAAAGATAATTTTTAATGTTTAAAAATTATATTTTGGTTGGGTGATTTCTACTATGATTTCATGAAGATTTTTTTTTTCCTTTCCAGTTTTAGGGGAGGGCCAATTGAGGGGACTGTGCTTTTGGAATCAAGGAATATTATCCTAAATCATACACTTAAAATATTGTCCTCTCTACCAGCCTGTCATTCGCATTCTTTTTTTTTTTTTAAGATTTATTTATTTATTCATTTGACAGAGATCACAAGTAGGCACAGAGGCAGGCAGAGAGAGAGGAAGGGAAGCAGGCTCCCCGATGAGCAGAGAGCCTGACACGGGGCTCTATCCCAGGACCCTGGGATCATGACCCGAGCCGAAGGCAGAGGCTTTAACCCACTGAGCCACCCAGGCGCCCCGTCATTCACATTCTTAACCTTCTGCTTCTCCTACTGTTGAACTTTTACCCTGAAGAAGTTGAGACTCAGAGACACAAGTGTATAAAAGAGCATTTAATAGGACCAGATTCTGAGCCTTCCTTTCCCTAAGCCAATATCTAATGTAAATCCTGCCTATTCCAGGCTTTTGGTGTAATTTTTCTTGAATTCCTATCTCATTGAAGCCTTGTGCCAAGCACTCAGAATAAATAGACCACGAAGTAATCCAGAAGCTCACAGGCAGTTTTTTCCTTGAAAAGTGGCTCCCAGTGCAAATTGGTGCAGCCACTGTGGAAAACAGCATGGAGGGTCCTCCAAAAGTTAAAAATAGAACTACCTTATGATCCAACAATTGCACTACTAGGTATTTATCCAAAGGATACAAAAACGCTAATTCAAATGGATACATGCACCCTGATGTTTATAGCAGCATTATCTCCAATAGCCAAATTATGGAAGCAACCAAGTGCCCAAAGACTGATAAATGGATAAAGATGATAGATACACACACACACACACACACACACACACACAAACAGAAATATTACTTAGCCATCCAAAACAATGACCTCTTGCCATTTGCATGGATGGAGCTAGAAAGTATTATGCTAAGTCAATCAGAAAAGACAAATACCATATGATTTCTTCATATGTGGAATTTAAGAAACAGAACACATGAGCAAAGGGGGAAAAAAAAGAGGCAATCCAAAAAACAGACTCTTAACTATAGAGAACAAACTGGTGGTCACCGGAGGAGAGGTGGGTAGGGGATAGGTGAAGTAGGTGATGGGGATTAAGGAGGGCACTTTTGATGAGCACCAGGCATTGTATGGAAATGTTGAGTCAGTATATTGTACACTGGAATCTAATATTACACTGTACGTTAACTAATTGGAACTTAAAAACTTTTAAAAAAAGGAAAGTGGCTCCGGAACCACACTGCACTGACACTGTGGCTGCTTGTGAAAAATTCAGATTCCTAGGTCCCTGTGGAGGCCTCTGGAATCCAAACCTCGGCACCTGGATAGGGAAGGGGAGACCTGTCTTCCTAGAACCACTGAGGGGAACATCAACATGAAAAGAACTGATGGTAACATGATGAGATGAAGGCAGCAGTCATATGGAAAGAGTTGGGAAGGGAATGTGAGGAAGAGCTGGCCTTGATTCCTATTGATTATTAGAAGGCAGCAAGCAACAGCTTCCTGCTGGCCTTTGATGCCAGCTGAAGTAGAACATACCTGTATGCCAATGCAATGTGTGGTTCATCCTGGTTAACTACATTTGATTTGGAATCTACTGGACTTATTTTTTGCTAAATATCATTGGCTATCCAAAAACATGTAATGTTTAGTATCAGAGGATGAAATTAAGTGTTAGCTCTCTAGGCTAAGCCTAGCACTTTAAATTGATTCATTTATAGGTAGTATAAAATGGTGCTGTCCATACAGTCAGGATGATTGGGGCCCCTATGCTCAAATTACATAGTCCATGAATACATGTTGACTTCCATTTCTCCTTTTGCAAGATTATATAACTATTGCACTTTTAATTAGGAGGGTGATGATGCTGATACCAAGAAATTCAGTGCAATGAACTCTTTATTATTAGAGATAAAAATTAATCCTCAATTCCTTTGGCCTTTTAATTGTTTAACTGTGGAATCAGTCAAATGTGGAGGCTGAAGAAGCACCAAGGGATAATGTAATTGCAACTCTTCAAACAATTGTATCTGTCTG
This sequence comes from Taxidea taxus jeffersonii, assembly GCA_003697995.1. Taxonomy (NCBI): domain Eukaryota; kingdom Metazoa; phylum Chordata; class Mammalia; order Carnivora; family Mustelidae; genus Taxidea; species Taxidea taxus. Next base: position 47,882 of record RCUC01154172.1, on the reverse strand, counting down.
GAGAATGAAGATTGATGATCTGGAAAATAGATCTCATTGTTTCAGTAGTAGAATTATGGGTTTTGCCAGTGGCTATTAAGAGAGATTCTCTGGGAAACTTTTTACCAAAAGGAAAAAAAAAAAAAGATACTTGTGAGATGAAGGAAATTTAATTCAGACACTTTTCATTAAGCAAGGCCAGAAACTCCAATTCCCAAGTTCATAGTTGACGAGAGGCCCCAGAGCACTAATTATCCATTTTTCAAGTTTCCTGATAGAAAGCTCTTCAATTAGATATAGACAAGGGGGAAATTATGGTAAAAGGAAGGGTATTTTGTCCTTTCTGAAGAGCACTAGGAAAATAGAGACTATATAACAATGTTAAGAGATAATTATATTAAATGAGTTAAGCACTTTGAATTATCTTAAAAGATGTTAAATTACTTTCAGTATTGCTATTTCACTTAAAGGGCTTAAAATTTTAATTCAGAAAATCAACTTGCATTCAGTCTTCGTTTGTGTTCCCTAAACTCTCAGAGATGATAGGTTGCCATGGGCAGCCTCAGACACCTCCTGGGGAAATCGGTCATTCTGTGGATAAACTAGGTTGCGTTTTTTGTTCAAAGTGCCAATGAACGTTTGAAATGTGATTCAGTATACTTGCCATGCTGTTAGGAAGATTGATTAGTTGTCTCACTTGTTGAGTCTATATGGTCATACATATATGGGGCAGATAGGGATGTAGATGATGGACTTGGTAGGAGGCTATGAGCAATCACGGAATAATAGAAATAAGAGGAAATACCTCCCTTAGTGTTCAACCACATAATGGTAGCCCATGCATATTTTATTTTACCATTTTAAAGTGGAGGAAGCTTAGAAGGTGAGTTGAGGTGACCTCAGTCTCTGGCTTTATTTATAATGTAGTGTTTCTTGTTATTTGCTGCTAAGCAGAGAGTGAAGATGTAACTGTTTACCTCAACAGGGTAAATGGAAGCAGTTCTACAACCATGGTCCACCAACAAGCTGAACTCTGAGTATGTATCAGTCCAGGAATTATTTCTAATCTGAGCACAGAGATGATACAGAACATGCATTTAGAATGAAACAGTCACTGGCACTTTGCGTGATTTTGTTCTGTTAATGGAGAACTCTGCTAGCGGTCAGTGAATGTAGATGCCAGATTTCAGAAACCCAGGGCTAGAGAAACAGATTAAAGGCGCTCATTATTAGTACTGGAAGGTTTTAAGGTTCATCTTTTAGAAATGTGAAAAACTATTCTTTCTTATGTCTATAGCATTTCTTATTTTAAAATTAAAAAGGAGGCAGTGTCATATGAGAATGGCACTGAAAGATGATAAAGTTGGGGAATTGGGGAGAATTGAAAGCAGGTTAAAAAAAACTTGGGCCTTAACATGGTTTGTTCACAATGTTCAAGATAAAGTGACCACAATTTAAAAAGAAATGAACATTTATGTTCTGTAATGGTAAAATAATAAATGTGGTTTCTTTGTAAACCATTTCAAAACTAAAGACACAAGAAGAGAAACTAAACTCCAACAGTTATGCCCCCCACCATGCTTCTCTCCCACTCACAGAAAACCTAACCATACTGGTGCTTCCCATCTTAATTCTAGGTGTGGCTGTGGAGGATTTTTTTTTTTTTTTGAACAAGAACGGGATGCTTTTATACCTAAAATTCAGAAGGTACTTTAGTCCCACTTAATTATTTGGCATTATTTGTCTGCATTATAAGTCATTAAAAGATATTCAAAAAGAGAAAATGAGAGAGAAGGAAGCTGAAATTCTGTATATGGGTTACTTCTCCATCAATAAGATGCTTTTCATACCTTTAGGGATGACTTTCCTTCCTGATCAGCGTCTCTTAGCCTATAGTGGATGAGCTCTGGTCTCAGCTGTGAACCTCAGAGACCCCAAGTATTGATTCTACCTCATTGGGGCAGTGGAATTAATAATAATAATAAAAATAATAATAATGATGATGATGGCAGTGGAGTTAATAATAATAATAAATAATAGGATTGGGGACCGCTACCCTGTTGAGGGAGGGCTAATGTTTTCTTCTTGGGTTAAGAAGGAATAAAAACTCAGTGAAATGATCACAAACCCAAGGGCTAAGAAGATTATACATCTGTGCCATAGTCAGTCCAAAGTCTAGTAAATAGGTTTGTTCAGAGATAAAGTTTAACCACAGTGAGAAGGCAAAAAGCCATTAAAATGTGGTAAATGAGCAAATAAATGATTCTGGAATTTGGAATTGGAACCTAAGGGGTGGGAAGAAAGGTATCAAAGAGAAAACTTCTTAAAACAAAAGGTGGTTACCTTGTAGTTACAACAAGAAGTGTAGGAAATGTCAAGAAACCAAGAGAAGAACACACAGATGCAACACGTCATGATGGTCATGCATGTAGAAATGGGGAGCAGGGAGATCATTACATGGAGGAGGGCATGAATTCAAAAATTATGTTCAGAAACTGCTTAAAGGGAATAGTAGGGTCACAGAAGGGGGGAGAGGGTGGAGAAGTGACCACTATAGTAAGTAAAGTCAGGTCCTGCTGATGCAGAAGAAATGTGTCAAAAAGAACTATTTCTGTTGTCATCGAAGTATAAAAAGTCACAGGAGCCTTGGAATAATATCTTCCTTTGTTGGACCCTGTGACGGGCATATATATCCTTCCATAACATCACAAGTGAAAGGTGGCGAGTTGAGGACAGAGTTTGAGTAGTATTGTTCTGTCTGGCCAAATAGCATCTTACAACAATTCCTTTACAGTGCTGTTTTTAATGGCTCCAAAGTGAATATGAATATGCCATGGGTAATTTAATAATTTTTTATTATTTGACATTTATGCTACAGTAAGTTTTCATATTATAAATTATGCTACAGCAAATAACCCTGTAGGCCAATCTTTGTTATTAGTTGTTTCCCTTGAAAAACTGTTATAAATTGAGTACGCAGCCTCAGAAATTGCTTATTTTACACTGTTGATACTGCTTGCCAGACTTTCTTCCACAGAATTTGTACCAATGGGGCTGCCTGGGTGGGTCAGTCATTAAGCACTTGCCTTCAGCCCAGGCTCAGGTCATGATCCCAGGGTCTTGGGATGGAGCACTGCATCGGGCTTCTCCCTCTCTCGCTGTCTCTCTCTCTCTCTGTCAAATAAATAAATCTTTTTAAAAAATTTGCACCAACATACACTATCACCAACAGTGAAACAACAACTGTTTCCCACATTCAATCATGAGACTCCTAGCACATCATCAGTTTTATAAACCTCTGAATTATATTTTTCTAATAATACAGATGATGTCAATTAAGTCATATGAACTCTTTTTACTGGTACCCACTGTGATCAAAGGTATGTAATTTTAAAATACCTGGTGGAAGTTAGAGCTGTATTCTTTAGTGATCAAAGAATATTTAAGCTATACAGAGTGATCATACTCATTATTTTACTAGCACCGTGTTCTAACCTATTTCTGTAACTGCAGTCTAAAATATTTCTTTTTATCCTTCTAATTGGATAACTCCTAAAAGGAAACTAAAAATTCTTCTTTTCTCTAAAACTAGAAAAATCAGCTAGAGAAATTCAGAATAAAATGTCCCTGAACAGCTCAGTGATATTACTGTATTTTAGTTTTAAAAGAACACCCAAAACAGAATCCATATTTGAAATATATTATTGTAGTTAAGAAGGTATGAGACACTGTTCACACACATTATTTGATGTGGAAAAATATATATTAAAAAAGTAGAAAATGTCCTCCTGTTATTGATCTCAATAAATGCATTTATTTTTAAAACAGGTTTAGGAGAAAATTGTCATGACTCACAGTGAGTCTAGTCAGAATCAAATTTTTAAAACCAGCTATTTGAATCAAGATCATTTATTTTAAGTTACATATTATTTTAAATGGCTACATGGGTAGTATAAAGAGCAAGAAACTAGAGATCAAGAATTAAAGTCTTAAACTGAACTCTGCCACTTTCTAGATGTGTGAATTTGGGGAATAAAATCTGAGTCTCAGTTTATACATTTATTTTAAAAAAAAACTTCTCATTGCTTGTTGTCTCTCAAACAGTTGTTAACAAATATTGAGATAAATGGATGTGAAAATTTGCGAACTGCTATGTACTTGTAATACTGCCTACTACTTTTAATAATTATAACCATATATTTTTTCTCCAGAACTTTAGATCTTAGATTTTAATATTTAATACTTTAATGTGAAAAATAGGGTGGGGGGTGGATAAAAGAAGAAAATTGATAAAAGATGGATATTTCAAATAAAATTTATTTTGAAATATAACATAGCTCAGAACAGTTCATAAGTCATAAGTATTTGCCTTAGTGAATTATAATTAATACACTAACGTAGCTACTATGAGGTTAAGAAATAGAACATTACAGCAGCCCAGAAGGTCTCCTTGTGCCCCATTTTAAGCTAATGACTACGGCCCTCCTTCCCAAAGATAACCAACATCCCAACTGCAAGTGTTATACTTCAGTTTTACCTGTTTTTGAATTTTATAAATGGAGTCATTTAATATGTATTTTTTGTATCAAATTTCTTTTGAGATGCTCCATATAGCTGTACTCGAGTCACCTTTATTACTGAATAGTATTCCACATTTTCAAATATACCATAATTTATCTATTGAAAAACATTTGAGTTGTTTCCAGTTTGAAGCCATTACAAATACTACCATGAATAAATACAAATATCCAATATATTAGATACCTCCTATATATATCTCCACACGTATATACATATACATACACACAGATATCCTAGGTGTAGGATTACATTATCAAAAGTTAAGCATATATTTGATAATGAGATTTCTTCAAAAGTTTTTCCAAATTGGAAAATTCATAATTTGTGACAGTTCTGGTTTTTCCATATCCTCATCAACATTTGGTACTGTTAAATTGTTTTGATGTTAGTCACTCTCAGGTATATAGTGGCCTCTTCTTTTGGTTTTAATTTGTATTTCCCTGATTATTAATGAGATTGAGAACCTTTTAATAATTTCATAAAAATTTGAATATCTCCTTTTGTGAAGTACCTATTTAAGTCTTTTGCCCATTTTCTATTGGTTTGTCTGGGTTTTTAAATGATTTGTAGAAGTTGTTTATTCTGAAGATGGGTCCTTTTTCATATTCATGACTTGCAAATATCTCACACTCTGTGGGTTGGCTTTTTAATTTCTTAGTGGTGTTATAATAAGTAGAAGACCTTAATTTCACACACTTCAGTTTGTTAATCTCTTCTTTTGTGGTTAAGACTTTTTCTTTCTATTTAAGTTATCCTTGCTTACCATAGGGACATGAATGTATTTTCTTTTACACTGTTACAGAAATTTTGTTTTGCCTTTCACATCTAGAGCTACAGTTTAGCTAAGATTAAGTTTTATTTTAAAAAATGGATTAAGTTTTATGTGCGGCATGAAGGGGTTTTGGGAATCAGGATTTGTTTGTTTGGTTTTTTTTCCCCACGTGCACGTACAATGGATGCAGAATTATTTATTTTTAAAAACCTTTTCCTGACTGTTCTGCTACCATAAATGCAGTGTCCATATTTGTATTGGATTATCTTAACTATTTGTTTTACTGATGTATTTGTTTAGCTTTACGCCAATACCATACTGTTTGAATTACTAGGACTTTATAATAAGTCTTGATCTGCACTTGAGCTCTTCTTCTCACCTTCTTTTTCTCCAAGTTTGTCTTGTCTATTCTTTGCCCTTTGTATTTCTGTATAAATTTTAGAATAATATCTACTAAGAAAAAGAAAACTTCTGAAATTTTTGTTGGAATTGCATAAAATCTATAAGTCAATTTGAGAGAAATGACATCTTTACAATATTGAGTTTCTCCAGTCTACACGTGTTGTATGTCTGTGTTATTTTGGTTTTCATTTTAGTAATGTTTTATAATTTTCTGTACAGAAGTCTTACATATGATTCTTGAAATTTATTCCTAGGTATTTGATGTTTTATGCTGTTGTACATTGTCCAATTTTTTAATCTATTTTTCCAAATCCTTTATAGATGTGAATTGATATTATTGACTTTTTATTTAACAACATTCCTAAATTGACTTTATTTGATAATTTATCCGAAATCCTTGATATTTCCGTACATACACAAATCACATCATCAGCCAATAATTACAGCTTCATTCTTACAACTTTTTTTTCTTCTTTTCCTTGTCTTTATTGCCTTAGCTAGAACCTTCAATATAGTATTGATTAGAAGTATAAAGTACATTTTTGTCTCATTGCCAATCTCAGAGAGAATTTTTTCAATATTTAACCTTTAATTACGATATCTACCTTAGGAACTTTGTAGATAATCTTTTTCTTTTTTTCCCACCGTTACTGAGGTATAGAGGTATTTGGCAAATAAAAATTGTGAATATTTAAAGTATATAATGTGATGGTTTGATATACATGTACATTGTGAAATGATGACCATAATTATTAACACATCCATCCTTCACATAGTTATTTTTTTTGTTGTAGTGGTGGGGGATGAGAACAAAACATATAATAAAGTATTATTAACTAGCATTATTTTAGATCCCTAGAACATATTCATCTTGTAACTAAAAGTTTATAGCCTTTGACAAATATCTCCCTATTTTCCCCGTATCACCTTCTCTCAATCACCACTCTATCCTCTGATTCTATGAGTTCAACTTTTTTAGATACTACATATAAATTAGGTCATATAGTGTTTGTCTTTCTCAGTATTTCACTTAACATTAATTTCTCAAGGTCTATCCATGTTGTCACAGGTGGTAGGATTTCCTCCCTTGTATAGATGAATGATATTCCATATATCACACTTTCTTTATCCATTGATCCGTTGGCAGACACTTAAGCTTGGTTACAGTGAAAAATGTGGCAATGAACATGAGAGTACAATTATCTCTCTGAGATATTAATTTCATTTCCTTTGGATATATCCCAAGCAGTGAGATTGCTGAATCAAAGTTTTATTTTTAATTTTCTGAGGAACCTCCATACTGTTTTCCATTATAGTTGTACAAATTTACATCCCCACAACAGTGTACAAAGGTTCCCCTTTCTCACACCCTGGCCAACACTTGTTATCTTTTGTCTTTTTGATAATAGCCATCCCAACAGGTGTGAGGCGATACCTCACTGTGGTTTTGATAGGCAGTTGCCTAATTATTAGTGATGTTGAATTCCTTTTCATCTACCTATTGGCCATTTTTATGTTTGCTTTGGAAACATATCTATTCAGCTCCCTTACTCATTTTTATTTTTTAAATTATTTTTTATTTTTATTTTTTTTTTAGTACTAGAAATATTTATTTTGGTCCATGCACAACAAACTCAAAATTACCTTTAGCAAATAATGCAATTAGCAATTATATTTAGCTAAGAAACACAATAGAAAAACTTCTAAAATAGACTCTATTAAATATTTAAATGGGTCCAGCTATTCACAAAAAAACATTCTGTCTGTCTTTTTTTCACTCCTCACCTCCAGTCTGTCAATATTTTTCTGATGCACAAATACTGAAATTCTAATGCATTATTTCTAAATCAATAGCCTGTACAGTATTTATAATTCAGTAATCCTAATTATTTGAAAAATAGCCTTACTCATTTTTAAATCAGTTCTGTTTTTTGTTTTTGTTTTTGTTTTTTTTTGCTATTGAGTTCTCTGAATTCCTTGTATATTTTGGGTAGTTACCCCTTATCAAATACATGGTTTGCAAATATTTTCTCCCAATCCATAGGTTGCGTTTTTACTTTGTTGTTCATTTCCTTTGCTGTGTAGGAGATTTTTAGTTTGATATAGTACCACTTGTTTATTTTTGCTTTTGGGTGACTTAGAAAATCACTGCCAAGACCAAAGTCAAGGAGCTCTTTCTCTGTGTTTTCTTCTAGGAGTTTTGCAGTTCCAGGTCTTACATTTAAGTCTTTAACCCATTTTGAATTGATTTTTGTATATGGTGTAAGATGGCATCCAATTTCATTCTTTTGCATGTGAACATTCAGTTTTCTTAGTACTGTTTATTGAAGAGATTACCCTTTTCCTCTTGTGTACTCCAGACACCTTTGTCCTAGGTTACTTGACTATATATGTGTGGGTTTATTTCTGGGCTCTCTGTTTTGTTTCATTGGTCTATTTGTCTGTTTTTATACAGGTGCCATACTGTTTTGATTAGAGATAACTTCTTTTAAATTAAAGAAATTTCATTTTATTAACAGCTTACTAAGATTTTTTGTCAATAATGGATGTTTTATTTTTTAAAATACTTTTTCAACACATATTGAGATGGTTTCATGCTTTTTCTCCTTCTGTTATAGTAGTAAGAATTAGATTTATTTTAGAATCCTTAATCATCTTTGTATTCCTAGAATAAGCACAGCTTCTTTATCAAAAGTAAATAGAATAAATCTAAAATTATTCCAAAGTAAAAAGCTTATTTTAAAAAAAGAAAAGAAATGAGAACAGAAGTAGAGCCATTGTTTATCAGCCAGGATTATCTGTAGTCAAAATTCACTTTAAACAAAATTAAGGCAAAATAAAGAGAAATCAGTAATGGGGTTTAGATTTACAGGGTAGCCAAAGCAGTAATAAGAACATACATGGTCAAAACTATTAAGACTTAGAAGTTCAAAATCAATTCATAAGTCATGTTTAGGAAAGCTGGATACATAAGGGAATGTAGGAACAAATTTTGTTTCCACAAATACAAGAAGATACTTCTAATCTGGCAAACTCAGTAAGAAGACTGAGTTCCTTATTCTCCGTCAGCAACAGTGAGAAACTCTGTCCTAACTTGACCCTGGCTCATAGACATCCTTGGATTGGTTTCTTGCTTTTCTTCAAACTCAGGACAAAGTTTCAGATAAGCATTCTGAGTGTCTAACAAACTTTTAAGCCTTCTTCAGTTTTACTTCTTATTAGCAGTTGTTGCTGTTGCTACTCCTATGGTTTCAGCAAAGAACAACAACAGAATGGCTTAAGGAGATACTTATTCTCTAGACTCTTAGGGAGAGTTCTTGTTTCAGGTTGAGTCATCTCCCATATGCAAAGATTTCCAGTCAGTTATGCATTCAGAAGTGCTATTCAGGAATGTTTAACCAATAGGTGCTTAAATTGGTCCTATAATGGCCTATTAATGCCTACGGGTATGAACATAAAGAAGTTTTTATTGAACATATTTGAAGACAAAACATTTTGCTATGTTGCTTTTAATCACTTATTTCACTGTCCTTCTCTCTCTTTGTCCCTTTTTTCTTCCTTTCTCCTTTTCTGTCCCTCCCTTCTTCACTCTATCCCTTCTTTCTTTCCTTTACTTCCCCTTTCTGTATATTAAACTACTAACAGATATGTGAGCATCTGTTAACTCTAGCAAAGTACTGGAATACAAGGAAGTGGAAAGCACATTACCTAAACTTAAGGAATTTATCATCTAGTTGGGGAGGGCATAGGGTAAGTTCAGATTAATCAATATTTCCCCACAATATTGTCAAAGCTCAAAATTAGGTGGAAATGTGTAGACAACAAGTCCTAGTTCAATGTAAAGAACAATTTCTGTGGAAGTTGGAAGTGGGAAGGGTTCCTAAAAACGAAACAAAACAAAACAAAAAACCCATAACATGGGCAGCTGCCTTCCCCTAGGGTCATGATCCTAGGGTCCTGGAATCAGCCCTAGGTCAGGCTCCCTGCTCAGGGGGCAGTCTGCCTCCACCTCTCCCTCAGCCCCTCCCACCCCTTGCTCATGCTCTCTTTCTCTCAAATAAATTAAATCTTTTTACTGAGAGAAACTGAGACATGTAGACTTTGTTTTAGGTATCTACATATCTAGCTAAGAATCTATTTCTAGTCATAGGCATAGGAATAGAGGCAAGAGGCGGGGTTCAGCACAGGTGTGAAGAGACAGAGCGACTGAAACAGATTTTTTTTGTATCTCATGGATCTTACACGGAAAAGAATCTGCCGATGAGTGGAGGAATGTGTGTGTGTGTGTGTGTGTGTGTGTGTGTATTAAAAAAAAAAAACCACTAACATGACTTAATTTGACTTTAACTATGAAGCCGTTGATTTTGGTTTCCTTTTTTGTTCATGGCTTCTTGACAAAAAAACAAACACCCCAAACTATTTTCACTGTAGGATATTAATTCTGAACTCTTTTTAGGTTCGTCCTAGTATATATCTGCTTAGATGATTGCAGAATGCAACAATTGAGTGTACTTTACTGGAAGGAATACATCTTGAACTAAAATTTCAAAAAAATAAAGCAATTTTTAAAAATCTCATATTGCATTTAGAAGGTCCTGTGAACTGAAGTGAAAAAATGAATCTCGTTGGGTCAGTCCATCTGGGTTTTGTTTTACTAGAAGAGAGGTTTAACTGATAAAGTAAGGTATGAAGGCCACTCTGAATCACTCCCCATTTGCAGTTAAGAGGCCTGGCTCAGCTCTTTCCCTATTCAGCTTTTATCCAAGTCACATGTAGACAATTAGTAGATTTTCTGTTCAAATGAAAATGTTCATTTGCTTTTCTAATTTACCATTGTGACACTGGAACTCTGAAAGCATTTTAACTTTTATAGTAAACAGTAAAAAGGCCTCATAAAACTCTCACAAAACTTCAGGAGTTAAGATATATTCCTTATGACTGTCTACATTGTGATATTTGTGCTGCCAATTATTTTATCTAGAATCGTTCCCTTAACTCCATTTCCTGTTTTTTCTTGAGAGTACTTTGCAGAGGACATGTTTTTAATAGGCTATAATCATCACATGGGCAACAGGGATCTTGGCAAGTAGCTATTAACAGTATAGACAGAAACTTGGAGTGTGATGGTTTTAGACTTCCTGAGCTTCTTGATGCTATTTTAATGCACTAAGAGTATAAACTAAATTTAGATCCTGCTGACTGTTACCAGAGTGAAGTGCGTGCCTCTTTTGCAGACAATGCTAGATTTAGTCGCTGTGTATTTCTGTCAAGCTGGGAGTGCAGTTTACAGCTCTCATCCCTTCTCAGCATTTATAACTATATTTATGTATTTAATAATTGCTTGGAATTGCACCTGTTTGTGTAAATGTTGTTGTTCCTAAAGCAATTACTGACACTGTGTTGTTTTTCTTTTGGTCACTGCCTTTTATTTTGGTGAATCTGGCTTTACACATAAATTGATGATTTCTGACAGGAAGTCTGTGCTACTCCCTGGGTAGTTCTCTAGTCCACGGTTTCTCAGCCTGGGGACTCGGGCATTCTGGGTCAGACAGTTCTTCGTTATGGCCGGGGGGCAGCTATTCTGTACACTGTAGGATGTTTGGCAGCACCCTGGACTCTGTGCATCGGAGGCTAACAGCCCGTCCCTCTAGCCCAGTCGTTACAACCAGGAATGTCAACAGATATTTGAATGCTGTCTGTGGAGCCAAATCACCTCCAGTTGAGGACAACTACTCTGATCTGCCTACTGCTCACCATCTCCTTCGTTTGGGCTCCAGTCCAGACTACTGTCATCTCTCAGCAAACCACTGTAAGAGTTCTCTGCTGGATCGTGCTGCATGTGCCCCAGCTGTTCTCCAGTTATACTCCACATTGTAGCCAGAGCATTTTCCCAAACCCAGATCTTAGCACGTTACTCCCAGTGACCTAGGACAAAGACAGAACTCTTAAAAGTATTCTCCCGGCATTCATCTGGGAGGACCCCTGTCTTTCTCTCAACCCAGTTTTTCATGCCAGTTGAGGGTTTGCTGCGTGCCCTTCTTCGCCCCACCCTTACCTTGCTCTACTCCTCTCCGTCCACCTGGCTCGCACGCACGCACTCTTCGGTTCTGGCTCTGGTTGAGCCTCATGCTGGCAGGTTATTCTTATCTGATGACTAAGGACCAAGTCAGATTGACCTGTTACAGTTAATTCTAGGCCAGTTGGACTAAAGCTAATCATCTAAAAGCCAGTTTACCAAAAGGCCACACTACTAAACTTAGTCACCAAAATAATAGATTTTAACAAACCGTTTTATTTTGTTATTTATAGTTTAGTTTCACATGGATTGAGTTTAGGGGGCTATAAAGCATCAGTATTTACATATTCTGGGGTCTTAAGACTCCCTTCCCATTCCCATGAGCCCTGTCCCTCAGTTCAGGTTCGCCTTTCTGGGACTAGCAGAGCAGCCCACCCACCGTGCTGGCCTGTGTCTCCATCTTTCCTCAAGGGGGCATTTGGAGTTAGAATCAAATTTAACATTTCTTAAAATGCAGTTAAATAATAATACATTAAAAATGGAAATCTTCAAAATCTCTGGAAGTATCCCAATCTATTTTGCTTCAAAATTTGTAAGAAACAAAATTTGGTATAATTAATAAGTTCACCTATTTGTCATTTGGGATTATAATGAACAGTTCCTAAAATTTCGAAAAATGGGCAAAATCAATATTGACTTTAAAAGGATTAAATAAGTATCAGTATGAGGTGAATATTTCCAATAGGAAATTTGGGTTATATTTATAAGAATATATCCACAATAAGACCAAAGTAACTCATTTCCCCTTAACTTCTGACATAGTTAATAGTCCTTAAAAGGGTTTTAAGGGGCACCTGGGTGGCTCAGCCAGTTGAGCATCTGACTGGATTTCAGCCCAGGTCATCTCCTGAGTGTGGAATGGAGCCCTGTGTTAGGCTCTGGCTCAGCGTGGAATCTGCTTGTCCCTCTCCCTCCCCTTGCATTCCTCCCCCACTCTTATCCACACTCTCTTTAAAATAAATAAATAAAATCCTTTACACAAAGGGTTTTAAGATCAGTGTATTTGTTGACTATAGTTAAGAAGAATATGTCATGATTGCCCAGTTACGATTCTACATTTGTTTGAGGATTACTCCAGTAATAACCTATGTGTCTCACTCAGTCATAGACTCCACAAGAGCAGGAACTGACCATTTTTGTTCAGTAATTATTCACAGAGCATATCATGGTATAAATGTCCATTTAGGTGTTGTTGAATAGATAAATTATGTTAAAAATGCAGTATTAGCCACCTAATATGTAACATTGACATTGAGAGTAGTTGCTAGCCTTAAGAAAGCTTTTGGTAATTCTGGACCTAATTCTGTAAAAACATTAAAAATATAGAATAGACTTTGATATAGCATTTATTGGAACACTGTGTTTTTTCTAAGACCAAGACCTTTTGCTTAATCTTTTGGTAGCACAATAAACATTTCATTTTTCAGATAGAAGTCTGTGTGGTTGTATAAAAAGCAAGTTTATAAATTTTTTTACTATCATATTCAAATGAAATAGCATGGTTCTTTACCAAGTTTAAGTAATATGCTATAAGAGTGTTTTAAAGTTAATGTTATAAAACAAAATCTTCAAGTAAAACTAGAACATAAGTATTACCTCTGGATTGTAAAGATTCCTGTTAATTATTAGCAATGTTGTTTATATGGTTAGGATTGGCCTTAATCTAAAGTTAGTCAGAGTAAACATTCCAAGCCCTCTGAAGGGGATGGAGAAGAGGGAAGGCAAGAGAAAGATGGAGAAAGGATGAAGGCAACAGGGGAGCTTGAAGGAAAAATTGCCTTTTCAATTCTATTCAGGGTTTTTTTTTTTCAAAATTTTTGTTATTCCAAATACATTTTCCCAAATTCCCTCTGTATTTGACCTACATATAGAACATAAATACCACTTATTTTAATCATTTAATGACCATTTTATGATACACAATCCACAATTTTTCTAATATTTCAGGTAGATTTTATAATTTGTATTTAATAATTCTAAGAGATCCACAAAAAGGTTTAAGTATGCTGTTTGCTTCTCTTGTTTATGGTGGCTTCTTTGTGTATTTTATAATTTCTAATTGTTAGCTCATGTTTTCCTGGGCTTTCTCTGAGGAAATTCTGCAAGACTTGGATTGAAGGTATGCCCTTCCAGAAAAAATTCTTTTTAGCTTCTTCTAGGTGCTCTGGGATGGAACCAACCCTGGCCATATCTGTTATGTTTCTTCTTTGGGGGTTTCCTGGACCAGATATGTAAAGAATATCTAGGTCCCAAGCCATGTAAGGATAGGACTATGGTTATAAACTCTCAGAAAGCCACCCTCTCTCCCCAGTTTCTGGCCAAAACCAGACAATTTTCCTTGCAGTCCCCTTTGCTAGTGAGCAGACTTTTTGCAGGATTGCTCGTCAAAGGACTTGGCTTTGAGTTTCATTATCAACTTCCCACCTTGCAGAGGAGCACAGCTTTGATTTCTGCTCCTATTCAGTGGTTAGAACCAAAGACACCACAATATCCAGGCTAGCAAATGCTCTCGGGGCAGCCATGGCAATAGTATACCATCTAACAAAACTGGCTTTCCATTTTTGACCTTTGAAAACTTTCTTTGGTTTCCTTCTAAATCTTCTGTGCATCTAAAAGGATTCTTAAAATAATCTTATCCATTTTGCAAGAGGAGGGCTTTTTAAGAATATTTGGTCAATTTATTTTATTGATGGAAATAGAATTACAACAATGATTCTATATTTAAGGAGATACTTCTTTTGGGGCGCCTGGGTGGCTCAGTCTTTAAGTGTCTGCCTTGGACTCAGGTCATGATCCCAGAATCCTGGGATTGAGCCCCGCACCAGGCTCCCTGCTCAGCAGCAGGAAGCCTGCTTCTCCCTCTCCTACTCCCACTGCTTCTGTTCCCTCTCTCATTGTGTCTCTCTCTGTCAAATAAATAAATAAAATCTTTAAAAAAAAGAGAGAGATGCTTTTTTTAAGGAAACAACAATTTGCCTTCCTTCTCTCCTTTCCTTTTTTCTCCCTCCCTCCTTTCCTTTCTTCCTTCTCCCTTCTCTTACATCTATCTATCTATATAAGATAATACATCATTTAAATAAAATTGCAGAGCTACTCTTGAAAGGAAAAGGAAATTATAGTTATATAACTTCCTTTATTATACAAATGATATTCAATTGACAGGAGATAGCAAAGCTATTTTTCCCTAAACTTTGAGGTTTTTTAATGCTTATAGCAGCTGATTAAATGAAAGTAAATACAGCCAACATTATTGATCACCTAGCACATACCTGTGTAGATACAAACAGATTGAAGTACAATGCCTTTAAGACTACCAGAAGGAGGGGCACCTGGGTGGCTCAGATGGTTAAGCATTTATTTGCCTTTGGCTCAGGTCATGAGTCCCAGGGTCCTGAGATAGAGCCCTACTTGGCAGGGAGCCTACTTCTTCCTCTTTCTGCTGCTCCCCCTGCTTGTGCTCTCTCATCCTCTCTGTTAAATAAATAAAATCTTAAAAAAAAAAAAAGACTACCAGAAGGAAAACTGGGGGACAGCATAGATACTATAGAGTTATGTGTAGCCCTTAAATTTAATAATTTTCTCTTTAATACAAAGTTCACTTGTGCAATGCCTAGAGGTCTCCGAACTTTACGAACCAGACTTTCATGCGTTGAATAGGTTTTTTAATATGGGTAATCCAGGAGGATTTGAGCTATCACCCGAGTAAGCTGCTCATGTGAGGGCAAGTTCTGGCAAGAGTGGTTAGTTCTTGAGGAAGGACGATTCCAGGAAGCAGACCCACTCACCCTACTTCAGAATGTACGTTCCTCTCTTCAGCCTTCAAATGTTTGACCTTAGAATATATTTTCAGGAACTTCTTAACTACATATTAAGAATACATTAAATATGTTCCTACATAGGACTCTTGAATCATCCATGGTGCAAACCAGTCAGAGAAAGTTAAGAGAAATAGTATAATCTGAACTTAAGAAGCTGAATTTAAAAAGTCATGGCAAAAGTTTTTCATATCAGGTGCGAGTGAGGAAGAGCGTGGGAAAAGGAAAGGATCCTTGAAATCTTTGGTGTGTTCAGGGGATGTTTAAATAACTTTAAGTAACTATCTCAAGTATACATAGTTTACATATTTGAAGGCACTTTCTTTTTTTTTTTTTTAATTTGGTAGTGATAGTTAACATTCAATGAACATTTGCAGTATGTCTGACATTTTGTACATGCTTTACCTATACTAGCATTTAATTTTGTCAACAATTCTTTGTGGTGAGGACTATTATCATCCCATTTTACAGATGGTCAATTTTTTTAAGTAACTTTCCAGAAACTATAGGGTTATTAGTGGGCAAGATAGGACTCAGTCCCGGGAATTCTGATCCCAGAACCAAACCCCTTTAGCTATATGTTCTGTTGCTCACAGTGAAGGCTGATTTATCTTGAAGGATTTAATCAAAAGTTCTCATTCTTGGGGGGCACCTGGGTGGCTCAGCGGGTTAAAGCCGCTGCCTTCGGCTCAGGTCATGATCCCAGGGTCGTGGGATCGAGCCCCGCATCGGGCTCTCTGCTCTGTGGACAGCCTGCTTCCTCCTCTCTCTCTGCCTGCCTCTCTGCCTACTTGTGATCTCTGTCTATCAAATAAATAAATAAAAATCTTAAAAAAAAAAAAAGTTCTAATTCTTGAGAAACTCAACAAATGAAGAAAGATTATTTTCTCTCCTCTTACCCTATATACGATAAAAATTGGCTTATTATTATTTACTTTATTTGAATAAGTTATTGTTCTTCTTCAAGAAACATGTATGATTGAGTGGATGTCTTTTTAGTGGTATGTTGGACAGATTTGCAAGAGTTGATCATTAAATTTTCAGGAATTTTGCAAGCCAGTCATTAAATAATTTTGCCTTAAGTTGATTCTCAGGAGGGCTCTTTATTATACAGAGAGTTCAGAATGTATAGCAGAGACCTCTGGTCTCTGAATTACATAAATGCTACAATATTTAAGAGAGGGACTTTGGAAACGTTTATCAGTTTCTCATTAACACAATTAATTATCACAGAAAATTGATAATCTATCTTCGTTTGAATAACCACCAAAAGAAATCCTATCTTTCATGATCCTCAGTGAACCAACACTTTTTGATTTAAGAAATTCGAGTTCATCCACTCCAGAGTAAAACCGCGTCCTAAAGTAGGTGCTACTCTAACATACGAGAGAACAAGTCAAGATACCTGGATTCTGCTCCTGTCTCAACTACTGAACAGCCAGGTGCCCTAGTCTCAGTGCTTTTGCCTCTCTGACTTGAAAATCACCTTAGCACTTTTTTAGATATTCTGATGACAGGTCTCACCCAAATCCGTTATATGGCAATCCCTGGAGATGGAATCTATGTCGTGGTATTCTTTGAAATATTCTTGGGATGGTCCTAACATTCAACTGATTTGAAAACTACTGGTCAGGTTGTTTACACGGAGGGTGAACAGTCTATGGTTAAGGGTTCCAGCTGCAGGACCAGAACTGTTTTCAAATCTCTACTCTTCAACCGCCTAGCTGTGTAACCTCAAATAAATTGCATACTATCTCCATGCTTCAGTTTCCTGATGTGTGATATTAGATTAACAGTAGTACCTTAGTTAAGGGACAGGACTCCTTCGGTGGCTCAGTCAGTTGAGTGTCTTGCCTTCACTCAGGTCATGATCCCAGAGTCCTGGGATCATGTCCCACATCTGGCTTCATTGCTCAGCGGTGAGCCTACTTCTCCTTCTGCTTCCTTCTCCCCTGCCATGCTCTCTCTCTGGCAAATAAATTTTTGAAAAATCTTTAAAAAACAGGGGTGCCTGGCTGGCTCAGTGGGTTAAAGCCTCTGCCTTCAGCTCAGGTCATGATCCCAGAGTCTTGGGATGGAGTCCTGCATCTGGCTGTCCGCTTTAGCAGGGCGTCTGCTTATCTCTCTCTCGGGAATGATCTGGCACTGAAGCATTTGTTGTATTAGTATTATTACTACTGACGACACTCTCTTAGTAGTTCTACCTGTCCTCTCCATGCTAACATAGAGCCATTTATGGACTTGAAGGCCACATCTTAATGTCCCTTTTATTATACTTTTTGTCTTTCCTACTATTTTCTAGCCTTTAATCATATTGACATTTCTCTTCTCAACTGTCCCCAAGTTTTTATTTTCCTTTAATTTAGAAAAGCCCAAAGTAAAGTGCTTTGGATGGCTTAGAGCCATAGCTGAATGACATCTGCATTGTCATTGTAATAGATCTTTTGAATTAAAGCATTTGCATTGACTGAGACTGATATTTTCTTTACATTATAAAGAATAAAGTTTTTTTCTTGTATATGAGGTGGCAGCAATCATTTTTGTAGACTCTGTTCCCAGTAGGAACACAACAAATACAGAAGAAGCAAAATCTGTTGGGGACAAGAACTGTGTGATAAAGATAAACAAGAAGCATAAAATATTTCAATCAAATCTTTAAAAGCAAAACAAAGGAGAAAATGTTTTCTCATCCATTCAGTTTGAGGAGGATCGATGTCTAATTAGACGAAGAATAAAGGAAAAAGTCCTCATGTGCTTTAGGTACAAAATTTATTGGGAGAAATGGCCAGGAAGCACTTTGATAAAGGAGAATATGAGAACCATGGCAAACCAGAAGACTGCTACTTACAATAGTTTCTCTGAGTGCCTGTTTTCCAACACCTCTGACAGAGAACAGGAAAGAGATGAAATAAGCAAATATTATAAGCATCACCAGAAACTATTTGAAAGTTGAAAATTGGAAAAGATTAATTCAGTACTGTGGTCTTTTTTTTTTTTTAAAGATTTTATTTATTTATTTGACAGAAAGAGAGATCACAAGTAGGCAGAGCATCAGACAGAGAGAGAGAGGGAGAAGCAGGCTCCCTGCTGAGCAGAGAGCCCGATGATGCGGGGCTCAATCCCAGGATCCTGGGATCATGACCTGAGCCGAAGGCAGAGGCTTAACCCACTGAGCCACCCAGGCACCCTGGTACTGTGGTCTTTAGTAACCCTTCTAGAATTTTATATTTAGAAGGTTGCAAAAATGAACTTACTAAATGCCACTATTATTAAATATTAATCATATAGTATAGTAACTAGGGCCCCAAAACGTCCCCTGGAAACATGCTTTGTATTCTGCCTTAGTTGCCTAAGGCTAAAAGTTGTAGTGCATGTTCAGCACATGGTTACTGCAGAATACTAGTGTATGCTAAGACCACTTCTTAGAATTCTTCCTGATTAATTGTTGCACTTCTAGACTGTTACAACATCACTGGTTATTATACAGATATTTCTCTAAATCTTTCACTGAAATCATAACATGATGACTGCTGAATGTTAATGGAGGTACCTAAGATTAAATTGGGAAAGAAATAGCAAATCGTTATCTCTGAAACTCAAATTTTTCCCCTCCTGGAGGACATAGAGATTAAAAAAATGAGATCTTTCCAATTATATTATGCAATTATATCCTAAATATGTTCAATTGATGTAACAAAAAACAATACAGATCTTATATAAGTTGCTCATTAAAGTACACATAACATATAGATTGGGGGGATATTCTAATTAATATGGATAAATGTGATCACCTCCAAGGAAACCAGTATAGATGAACCTAGGCAGAAAAACACAACAAAAACCAATAAGGATTTTTATCAGATATTGGAGTGCCCTTATAAATTGTAGCTCTTTTGGTGAGAGAAGTATGTGAGCAAGGAACTTAATGATAAGAATTGAAAAACATTGTTTTTTGTTTTGTTTTTGTTTTTTAGATTCTGTGCTAATGGAGAACAAACCTTAAAATTCCTTTGGGTTTCATCTCTCAGAGTTAGATGTACCTAAACATTTTGTTTGCAGAATATCATTGCACTTCAGAATTGTCCAACTTGTTGGAATTTTTATGGCCTCGTCCATTTTCCTCCAAATATATGCCATAAGCAAACTAAAAACAGCACATTTCTCCCAGCTGGCGACCACTCTCAGGGGATTAACAGTTGCAAAGCATTGTGCTACCCTAAGCAAACTAAGCCTCAGAGGACAAGCTGGCTTTACATTAAAATGAGAATATAGACTGAGTGCCATTTAGGTAGGTAGGTAGAAATTTTTTTTTTTAATGAAAAGAAGAAAAATGATAGCATTTCCAATTTAACCCTATTGAAAATCTTAACACATCTGAGCATCTATCTTAAGAAAACCTGAATGGCATTATTGCAAGATCTGCTCTCCAGTGCAGGAAGGGAGCAGGTGTTCTGTCTGGTAGCCTCATTGATAACATAACAGTTCTTTTGATGTGTCCGGTTGTGCAGGGATCTGATGTGTCCAAACCATGTTAGTTATGTGTCATGAGGTCGTCGTGGAAATTTTCTGATGACATTGATAAGGAATAGTTTGATTTGGGCCATGTGATAAAAAGTTTCTGGGAGCCATTATCTTATCAGCCTATAAATTATTTCCTTTATGTAAGTTAAACACTTGGGTAAAAATGACAGTGCTACCATAGTGGTTAAAAAGATTTAGCGCCTTGAAAGAAATCATGCATATAAGTCTATTTGTGGCCTGGATTCCCCCCATCCCCTCCCTGCAGGTTCTCCAGGCTCATCAGTATGGATGCAGGTAATTCAGGTGAAGAGTTGAACTCACTGAGGGGCTGTGGGAATTGATGGCTGAAGTTCCCTATAAATATTGTATTAACATTATCCTCATTTCCTCTTACCGTGTTTATTTCACACCACTTACTGTACACTTGCACTGTGACAGTGGTCAGTGAGAGGCCCCTGTGTGTGTGTAGTCTGCACGCTTGCCCAGGTCTCTAACCTTGCCAGTTGTAGCAGAGGATCATTGGAACCCAAAGGAAACTTGAGAATTTAGCTTGTTCTCAAGATTTACCTACTGTAAGGTTTTTAAGTGAGATTATCTAATTTCACTAATCCTGCCTCCAGATTTTTATAAATTATATACATTTTCTTTTAAAGAGCCAAATCTCTCCCACTGCCATTTAAAAAAAAATTATTTATTTGACAGAAGCAGCAGAGGGGGAGAGAGAACCAACTGAGCTGAGCAGAGAGCTGGTGCGATGTGGGACTCCATCGCATGACCCTGGGATCATGAGCTAAGCTGAAGGTAGACGCTTAACCCTTAACCAACTAAACCACCCAGATGCCCCCACTGCCATTTTTAAGATGGATTTTTTTTTTCAGTTTAGTACAAAAAATTGTAAGGATACAGAAGAAAAATAGAGTAAAATTTCTTCTAAACCTGCAAAAAATGTTAACATATTTTGGAGTATTTTCTTCTAAACGTGGTTCTGTAGATATGCACATATTTAAACATTCATATATATATAGATAAGGAACATGTCTTTCTTACACATATGACCTTTACTGTGTAACCAGAATTACATATTTTCCTCTATTTGTTACACAGTGAACATTTTCCTATGTCAATTAATATATTTTATAATATTTCATAATATTGACACACCCATTCCTCTGCTGTTGAGCATTTAGGATGTTTCTATATGTTTGTAATTATACATAATGTAATGAACATCTTCACTGACACAGTTTTAATTCTTACTATTTGTCTTTTCTGGGTCCATTTTGGATTCTCAAATTCAGAACTCATATAATTCCCTAAATGTTTACTTTATTCAAATAAATACACGGCAGCCTAGTTAATAGTAATGATCTTTCACCTACAGAGAGTTGTACTTGCAGATAATTGAAAAGCTGATTAGGCTACATTTTTTTTCCTCAGCATAATCTCACTAGAAATAGTAGTAATCAATGCCTTCAAGTGGACTTAAGTAAAAACTCAGCACGAAGTATTAAAAATGAATGTTACTAAAAAATTTTACATGTATTTGAGAAACTAAAAGAATTCTTGAATTAATACATATGATGTGCTAGAACTTAATATTAAGCATGAGAGAAAAATAATAGTATAACTCAAAACAATGATTACTCATGAATATTTTCATTTTCCCTGAAGGAAAACAAAAAAGGAAAACTAATATTTGCTCTGAATTTTAAAAAAAACTTAAAGAAAAACAGAAGAACAACTTGTTTTGTTTTGTTTTTTGAAACACATTTACTTTAAAATGATTTATACTTTTCAGTGGTACCTGGGGGCTCAGGCAGTTGGGGGTCCAACTCTTGATCTCGGCTCAGGTCTTGATGTCCAGGTCATGGGTTCAAAGCCCGCAGTGGGCTCCACACTGAGCATGAAACCTACTTAAAAAAAATGATTTAGATTTTTCAATTTCCCCCCAAATATGAAATATTTTACATTCTCTGGAAATCACTAGAAAAAAAACTTGAGTTCAACCCAGCTGTCAGTTCACTGGTTTTTAAAAGAAGGGAGTTTGGAAGGAGCACTAGATTGGAAGATTTGTGACCTTGGGCAATTTGCTTATACTCTTAATCTCAGTGTCTACCTCTGTTTAATAGCTGTATGAGAACCTAATGTAAATTACCTAAAATTACCTGACGCATAACTGACTCTCAGTAAATGGCTAGCTTCTTTTTCTCCTGTTTTTTTTTTTTTTTTAAGATTTTATTTAGTTATTTGACAGACAGAGATCACAAGCAGGCAGAGAGGCAGGCAGAGAGAGAGAAGGAAGCAGGCTCCCTGCTGAGCAGAGAGCCCGATGCAGGGCTCAAACCCAGGACCCTGAGATCATGACCTGAACCGAAAGCAGAGGCTTTACCCACTGAGCCACCCAGGTGCCCCTTTTCTCCTGTTTTTAAGTGCTAATGCAGAGTATTTCAAGAGATAGATTTTTAAAACAATTTCTTTCCTTGAAAGTCACCAACTAAAACTGTACTAGTAGGTGAATGATTGCCATTTTGCTATAAAATTATAAACCTATAGAAAATTTGAGAGACAATAATACATCAACAGAAATGAAAAGTTAAAACTCCAAAGTTAAGCCATTCTGATGTCTCCAGGGGTACCCTGTTTCTTTATGTATAGTTAATTGGTCAAAAATAATTAAAACAATGGCTTAAATTTACATAACAATTTATAGTTTCAGATATTGTCATTTAGTTGGTTTGATCCTCACACAGACAACATCATAGAAGTTCATGGAAGGTGAGTTATTGGCCCAAGGCCAAACTAAATTAATACTAAAGACAATAAAAATAATGTTATTTCTACTCATAGTTTTATTAACCATTAAGTAAAGAGAGAAAAGGAAAATCAAAAGTAAAATGACAGATTATCTAAAAGTTAATGGAAGGGAAAACTTATCAAAACTGTTCTTAGTTCTTAAATGGTTTTTAGTATTAAAAAATAAAAATTGAAAATAAATGAGCCATGTATGTATCTTAGAAACTAGGAATATGACTCAAAATTAATCAAAGGAAGTTAGGAAGCAGACCTTAATAAAGACAAAAGCAAGTCTGAAATAAATGAACAGCTAGTGTTTTGGGGAGGGAAATCTACTTGACTAGACAAATGCATGACTGACCTGATTAAGGAAAAATTAATGGCAGTACAAGTATAAAAATCTGAGTTTAACTTTCCAAACATGGCTTCTCATACTGCTTTTCAGACTTCTTAGAGAAGACAGTGGTTCTCTGATCTCCAGTCTCTTTATGAAGTTAGCAGATACTTAATATTAAGCACCTGGTAAAGATGCTGTATTTGTTTGCTAGGGCCACTATAACAAAGCAGCACAGACTGAGCTGCTCAAATAAGAAAATTTCATTGTCTCACACTTAAGGAAGCTAGAATTCTGAATCCCCGGTGTTGGCAGGGTGGGTTCCTTCTGAGGGCTGTGAGGGAAGGATCTGTTCCCAGCCTCTCTTGGTTTGTAGATGGCTGTCTTCTCCTTGTGTCCCTCCACATCATCTTCCCTCTGTACCTATCTGTATCCAGATTTCTTGGTTTTATAACGACACAGTCCTATCAGATTAGGGCCCAGTCTGATGGACCCATGGTAGCTCGATCCACTCTATAAATACCCTACCTCCAAAAAGGTCATACTGTGAGATACTGAGGGTTCATATCCTCAACATATGAAGTTGCAGGGGACATAATTCAAACCATCACAGATGCCCTTTGTCTTTGATTAATTTGTCATTTGCTTTCATGAGGTTTTCCTAATGAAACTTTGGAAGAGCCCATACCCTTTTATGAAAGCTTTTGGAGCTGGAATGGGCCATAAAAAGCTATTCTAGCAATACCTTTATTCTATTACAGAGTAAACAGGCTCAGAGATATTGGGTGACCTTCCGGTCAATTACAACTAGCTTTCTAGTGTGACCTCTTCCAAGTTTTTCACGCCCCGGGAGGGCTACATGGAGACTCCAGTTGGTACTGGGCTGGTGATGGAGTCTCTGACTTGGCAATGTGGTGCTCCTCTGTGTATTTGTTCTTCCTAGGATCATGCCTTCCTACTAAGCACGATTGCTTTGAGACCAGTCAGATGAAAGCCTCCACCATTGCCTCTGGTGGCTTCTCTGCCTTTACAGGTCCATTGGAATATTTATGCAGTTGGGTGTTTGGGTTGTAAAACTTCCCATGGGGATAAGCAGAGTTGTTCTTGTGTAGTTTTAACCATCTGGGCACTATCAAGGGTTTATTGTAATTGATTTGGAGTGAAAGGTAGATTTTTTAAGGAATACTGATTCAACAGATATCAGGTAGTCCGAGACACCTACATTTTTAGCAGGGTGATTCTCTAGGTAATTTTCATGCCACACTTTGAGCAATAACAAGAAACCTCTAAATCAACACATTGCTCATCAATTTTTAAAAAGTTACTACTAGGAATGATTGTCTTATTTTCCAATAACATCATATTTTACCTAATCTAAGAATTTTGTGTTTGTTTGTTTTATGTAAGTCACATCATTACCTCATGTGTCACTAAGAAAGAAAAAAAGTCAATAAACTATGGCACAGAACCTTAAGGAGAGTTGCTCTGGACTTTCTGTTAATTATTTGTACCAACAACTGGTCACTCTGAAATTTTTGTTCAGAGGTATCTGGCAATTTCTTTTACCTTAAGTCACATTACCAGGCCTGTGATAAGCAAAACTTTCCCATGTACCACAACTTCTTCCACTTGAGGTTACCTTTCTTATATCCTCTAGTGCAACAGAATGTTACTTTTCAAGGAAGTCTGAAATTGCTGTCATTTCTCCAATAATGAAAATCTGCTTCACTAATAAGTAACAAAGACATACTTCACACCTGTTTATGTGCCGTCTTTGTATGCACCATGTTGTATGTTTAAAGCCACATCATACTGTGGCTCTTTAAAAAAGTATAGGTTTAAAAAATAGTGAAATGGCAGTTTAACTCCACACATGATATCACTCAAAAGTTCTATCACTCAGCTGAAGAGACCTTCTTAACAGCTGTGACCAAGTCCATGCACACTCTGACATTGACTACTACGCTTGCGAGGGCTACCTTGAGTATACTTATCATAAGGTGTGATTAATTAAAGACACATCTCCAGAGCTGAGAAAATGTGGTGGGTGGGGGGAGAGATCTCAGAATCCACATAATATGGTAATACAACAGTTTACAATGGAAACTGTCCTCATGCTGGATGCCAGGGTAACATAATGAGCTAGAGCAGCCGTTCTCAAAATGCAGTCCTAGGACTAACAGCACCAGCATCAGCATCACCTGGGAATTTGTTGTAAATTCTCAGGTTCCACCCTGGAGAGTCTGAATCAGAAACTCTGGGAATTGGGCCTAGCAGTCTGTTCTAACAAGCCTTCCAGGGACCTCTGATGCACGTCCAACTGTGCAAACTACCAGGTTAGAATGAATGGGAAGTCAAAGGGAAGGAGGCCTTCCTCCACATTTATAAAGAAATATTTATTGATATAAATACACACACATACACCTCTTATTAAAACTTGATTTACTCACTCTAAGAATTTATATGTGCAGTCCTTCAGATGACTACATTCAAATAGAAATATTTGAGAGGCACTGGGTGGCTCAGTTGGTTAAGCATCTGCCTTCAGCTCAGGTTATGATTCCAGGGTCCTGGGATCTAGCCCCATTTCTGGCTCCCTGCTCCTCAGGAAGCCTGCTTCTCCCTCTCCCTCTGCCTGCCACTCCCTCCCCTCTTGTTTTCTCTCTCTCTGTCTGTCAAATAAATAAAATCTTTAAAAAACAAGTAGATATATTTGATATACAAAAAGCCTACATCTTATAATGGCCAAAAAAATCCCTGGTATATTTTATAATTATTATCCTTAGCTATCCCTTGCCTTTGTTCTCTTTGCTCCAAACTGCCCTAGCTTCATAGTCTTTTCCCACCTTCTGTGTATCACATAGATTCAGAAAAATCTGCAATACCAGTATAATTCAAAAATTTCCCTTTTACACTTTTGTCAGACCCTCTCTCCCTCTCCTTTTCCTGTTTTTAACTTTTCACCCTTAAAAATAATAATAGCTAATCCTATGAAAGTTGAATCCCCAAATTAAGGGGTAGGGAAATACCCCTTTGAACGAACGAACACCCCTAAAACATCACTGCTCAAGTATTTGGATCCAAGGAAGGTATAGTTTAACTGCTGTCCTCTGTCATTATAATATATAAATGGTAATGTGTGCTGTAGGATAACTGAAAAACGGTTGCTAGACTATGTAATATTTGGATGTGTCACTTCATTTTCTATTTTAACAAACATGGTCTCAAAAATCACATTCAGCTTATTGGCCTTAGTGTTATCTGAAGTGCTGTTAATTCATCTTTTGGTTTGAGATAATAGATTTTTCTCTTTTTAAATTGTTAATATATATCTAGTAGGAAAATGAAAAGAAACAAGATGTTCCTTTGTTAAATGTTCATTGAAATATCCTTACTGGTTTAAAACTGCAAGGCTTATTCTCTCAGGAGAAACTGATTTCAGAAATAATTACCTTTGTATTGGAGTCAAACAAGTAATCCATTGAGAAGCTGAAATCACATTGGCTCAAGCTCATATCATCAAATAATAAATACATTTGCATTCCATGATCCTTGATGAGTGATATAATTTTAATAATCAGTCTTCCATAAAAGCATGCATATTACACAGTTTATTTTGGAGCAGAATTTCTTTTAAGTTTGTAGTGAAATGTATTTTAAATACTTAGAGAAAAATGAGGACAGTTAACATTTTTTAAACATGATTTTATAAGCTTATTTGCATAAGTTTACATTTTGATTCTTTGTGAATTGTAGAAAATATTACTGGAATTTTAAAGAAACAGCATAATCAATTCAGAATTTACATCTCCAACCCCAGTAAAGTAACCTAGTTTTCCATCATTTTTTTTGGCTCTGTGGGCCGAGGAGGCAGCATCTACTGACAGTCACGCTATTGTTTGTTAGTTTCCACCGAGGTGCACAGTGAGTAAGTGAGTGAGTGGAGTCTGTCCAGAACTCCGGCAGGCGGAGGGTACAAGGAAGAGTTTGTGAAGGCTCACACTATCTGTAACAAAACGTGTGGCAGGTTCACGTACTTCTCAGCTCTTCATACCTTTATTATACAGAAATTACAGACTGGCTAAATTGACTATTGCTGAGAAACATGCTTCTCGGTAAGTAACATAACTTAGAAGCAGTAGATTTGTTCTCAAATGATAGGGGAAAATATATACATATATATATGGAAGTATACTGGGCTTTGGTTGCAATTTTCCAGGTTTGTAAAGATTTCATGCAGTGCGGGGCAACACCATGATTAGTATTATTTGTCCTATGAGGATTTTAGTTGATGAGCTGTGGTTACTTAGAAAGATCTTGGACATGTATGTGTAAATTAAAGAGGCAGCATGACTAGCATAACTATACTTTTTCCCTTCCATTAAGATAAGCATAACATTTTGGGGGTTAATCAGTAGTTGTTATAGACAACAGAGTTTGTGCGATCTAAAATGTTAACATGACTTCTGGTTTAAAAATATGTTGGACTTCTGTATGTTGTAAAATGCTATGATATGTACTCTAAAAAAGAGCTGTTTCTGCATGATTATTTTATTAATATTTAAAATATATGGAAATACCTAGATTTTCAGTTTTAAAATTAGTTTCAAGTAGAAGAACATTGAAAAAGTGAAGTTGTAAGCACATTTTGGTAATATTCACAATTATATCTTACATATTACAAAATATTTTTGAAGATAGAATTTGTATGCATTAGTCTTAATAGAAGTCTGGCAAAACCTTTCACAGAAGATCTGATATAGGAAGCTTTCTCACTTTATAGGA
Source organism: Taxidea taxus jeffersonii (assembly GCA_003697995.1). Classification (NCBI taxonomy): domain Eukaryota; kingdom Metazoa; phylum Chordata; class Mammalia; order Carnivora; family Mustelidae; genus Taxidea; species Taxidea taxus. The sequence continues at coordinate 19,824 of RCUC01154172.1, read as the reverse complement.
GAACATAATTTAATTAGAATTTCATTAGAAGCTACATAAACATTTTAAAAATGCTTCACAGATAAAATGCTTCATTTATTGTCAAGTTAATATTGTGAAGCACTGGCTGAATTTTATGTCTTGGATTATTTATTTGGAAAACAGACATTTTCCGACTAAAATATGTCAGTAAGTGCACAATGCATTAAGGAATTTTCCAGTTAATAAAGGCTAAACAAACATCTGAAACTTCTAGGAAATTAAGCAAAAACATTTTTATTGCAATGGTTATACTTTGACCAGTTGTACACATTATTTCACATGTGAGAACAATTTTAGACTTTATTTGGAGTTATTCATTATGTCATTATTTAGGGATGTTTGATAACCATTTGGGACATAGTAAACATAACTGTGCTGGTAGTTTAAGAGATAAATTATGTTTATACTTCATTGTCAGTATGTATAAGTAATTTAAATATTAGGTCAGTCTCCATAGAGAAAGACTAAAATTGATGATGTATTTTGGAGGTCATTTTTTGCTGTAATTTCAAGTCTATTTATTATCCTACTTGGTAACAGTATACTCTTAGGAAGAAAATAGTGGTCTAGGAATCAGGTGACCCAAGCTTGGGTCCTAAATCCTCAACACTCCTAAACATTGGGTTAGCTCTTCTATAATCTATGAGATTATTTCTTAGAGTTTTATTTTATTTTTGCTATTCTACTTCTGCCCTCTTTATTTTTATTGTTCTGTCATATTGGTGGTGGCATATAGGTGTATAAAACAAGCAGAACATTTTAAATAAGGGTTTTTATTTTATTTTAATTCCAGTTAATTAACATATAGTGTTACATTAGTTTCAGGTGTACAACATAGTGATTCAGCAATTCTGTACATCACCCAGTGCTCATCACAAGTGCACTCCTTAATCCCCATGGCCTATTTCATTCATCTCTCCCTCCTTTCTGGGAACCATCAACTTGTTCTCTATATTAAGAATCTGTTTCTTGGTTTGTGTCTCTCTCCCTCTCTCTCTCTTTTTTTCCTTTGCTTATTTGTTTTGTTTCTTAAATTCCACATATGAGTGAAATAATATGGTATTTGTCTTTCTATGACTTATTTTTTAGGATTATCCTCTCTAGCCCCATCCATGTTGTTGCACATGGCAAGATTTCATTCTTCTTCATGGCTGAATAATATTCCATTATAAATATATATCACATCTTCTTTATCCATTCGTCTATTGATGGACACTTGGGCTGTTTACATAATTTAGCTATTGCAAATAATGCTGCAGTAAACACAGGGGTGCATGTATCCCTTTGAACTAGTATTTTTGTATTCTTTGGGTAAATACCCGGTAGTGTAATTTCTAAATTCTATTTTTATGTTTTGAGGAACTGCCATAGTGTTTTCCACAGTGGCTGGCATTCCCACCAACAGTGTAAGAGGATCCCTTTCTCTCCACATCCTCTCCAGCACTTGTCATTTCTTATATTTTTTTTATTTTAGAAGAGCCATTTATTACATATAAAGGCTCCCTTTATATTATAAGTTTCAATACTATTGATAGGGAATGAGTGATGGAAACAATTGACTCCAGTGGCCCTGACCTCTGGAAAGTACACCTATGCTTGTGTGATGTAGCCACCATTTTATTTATCATTTACCAAGGTAGTATATATGCAAATGTGCATATATACATATGCATATTTTTCACAGCCTTCAAAGTCTGAAAATCCTTGCCAATACCCATCTTGAGGACGTTTATTACAAAAATGATTCTTTAATCAAAATCATCTAAACAAGAGCTTCTCACGGGCAAAACGACCCCCCGCAAAAAAGGTTGCACACCAAATCCATTACCTCTCTATTTACCCAGGATTTCTCCATCTGATTGGAAACAAAAAGTTTACAGACTTGATCCTTTCCATCTTTTCACTGAGATAATTTCACTGTGGCTGAAGTGGCAAAGCATGAGTTCAGATGACAGGAGTTTGAATTCTTCTACTTGTTCTTCCACCTCTGAGTGGTTTTAGGAAAATTTCCCATCTTCTCTAAACTTATTTCCTCTGTAAATGTGGATACAAATGTTCATCTTACAGGATTGGTGTAAGAATCGAATAGGTGATATTTATAAATGTCAGCTCTGGTACTTGAGCCTAAAATGGTGACCAATAAATGGTAGACAATTACTGTTGTTGTCTTATTAAATTATCAACTGTTGAGTTCTCTTAGAATTCACCCTACTTTCTAGGATTGCTGAAACTGTATGGGTTTTATAAAGTCATTCACTCCAGTGTTCCAACAAGAGGAGTGAATTATTTTCCTGTGCGAATTTGAGAGTCAACCAGAGTGAACGCTAAATTACAGTCATAAGCTATAATTACCTCAATGGTTAAGACCATTTTGGCCTCTGGGAGTGAAAAGTTATATTTTACAGTGCATGTGAAAGAAGTATTTGTGAATTCATCTCTGTCTTCTATTCATACCTGGGTTAAAATGAGCCAGGGCGTCGAGCTGTTTCTTTGGAACGGTACATAAACTTACTTGTTCTTGGCCACGTAGCAGTTGGGAATGTACAAACAGGCCTCAAAGGCCCCAAAGAGCAAATTCTTCATGGGCAGGAAACCCAATATTTACACATTAATCAATAGGGTGAGGGTCACTAAGGTGGCTTATGACTAAGATTTCTTGTTCGTCATGAATGGGAGCTGGCATTTTGAAGTCCTTCGTGTTAATGCGTTCAACGGGACTAGACTGAAGTGGGTTGTACCACAGGCATTCCGGCACCAGAGGCTCTCTGTTCTTCTCCCTCCCCTTTCCTCTAGGGAATGCCCACACAGTCATCTTCTTTCCCTCTCAAATTGGTTTTCCCATCTTCTATTCATACCAAAATGTAAATGGCTTATAGTGCCTCACCAATATTTTCTACGTATTTGCATTTTAACATCCTGAAAAACTTGAAGCTAAAAATTTAGGTCCTAACCCCATACAATTTTAAGTAGTAGCCAGTGGATTGGAAGGTGTTGGAATAATAAAGAAAAACGGAGAGATATGTCCTCTAGATTTTACATTCTCATTGCTCTCTAAGGGGCAGAAATTCATTGTAGAAGGTAAAAAAAATTTAACTCTTCCTATGTATAAAGCATGGATGTACATATACTATATAGACATATATGGTATAGTGGTATTATTAAAATTTTGTGGGGGGTGAATAAGAAAAAAACATCAAGAAAGGGAAAGATAATATAAAAAAAAAAGTTGAGAAATGCCGCTGTAGATGAGAATTTTAAAGGACTCTGTTAAGCCTGTAGAGTACAAATTCCACTGAATTGTTGGTGAATGTTTGCAGTATGAAGTAACTTACATCCAACTTGGTACTTATATTAAGAACCAGTATTTATGTTCTAAGAAGTCAAATATGCTCACTTGTACCTTTTATTCTTTTTAATTATAAGAGTAAATAAAGAAGAAAGACTTGAGAACAGAAGTACTTGAATTTGAATTCTACCTTCTCTCTCTTTTTTTAAAAGATTTTATTTATTTATTTATTTGATAGACAGAGATCACAAGTAGGCAGAGAGGCAGGCAGAGAGAGAGGAAGGGAAGCAGGCTCCTGCTGAGCAGAGAGCCCAATGCAGGGCTTGATCCCAGGACCCTGAGATCATGACCTGAGGCTTTAACCCACTGAGCCATCCAGGACCCCTCTACCTTTCTCTCTTATTTGTTTTGTGACTCTTGGCAGATTGCTTACCCTCTTTAAGCCATAGTTCTTTTGTCTTTAGTTTACTTTTGGATCATAATTGTGGAATTCCAGTATCATAAGTATTAATCAAAATAAGGTACAATAAAACCCTCTGCACATTGCCTAGTATATGATAAATGCATGCCAATTACTAACTATAATTCTATGTACATTTTCGTGTCACTTACTATCTTAAAATTGTCATAGAAAAAAAGATTTAAATGTGGGAGGTAAGAGTTTTATTACCCATGAAATACAGAAGTCTCTCTAGGAAAAATATTAATATTATCCATGAAAGGAGAGATAGAGTTCTTGTTTTCCTTTAAGCCTGTGATGACACTTATTGACCTAAGTCAAAAACAGATAAAATTTATGGGGTGCCTGGCTAGCTCAGTTGGAAGAGCATGTGACTCTCGATCTTGGGGGTCATAGGTTTGAGCTACATGTTGGGTATAGAGATTAATAATAAAAATGAATAAATAAGCTTGAATTTGTTTAAAAAAACAGATAAAATCTAAATTAACCTTTTTTTAAAAATCAGAGGCAATCCTCTGCTAAATTAAACTTTTAATATCTATAGTTGCTAATGTAGTCTGTTAAACGTAGAACAATTAGTTTTTCTGGCCATTTTGTTGAAATATGTTTCTTTAAATACTATTCAGCTATAAAGCCATTGTTTTATTGCCCTTAGTACCATGAGAACTGAGTATCCTTTGGAAATGAGTTATGTTTGTGACATCACTTTTGCCCAGAATGTCATCATTTCCTGTCTCTACACAGATAATATTTGGTTTTACATATTCATCAACATGTATGGAATTGTAGGCTAGAGAAGTGAATTGAAAGGAAGTAGTGAGAATCAGCCAGTATTTCAAATTTGAGAAATTCCATATTGATATAGCTCTTGAGAATTCATGTAGTAGGTGAATTTCAGTATTGATACAACCTTGTGGAAGATTGTATTTGTGTTCTTGAAAAAGGTGTCCATAAATCTCCCCCTCTCCCTACCCCTCCACAAGTGATTGTTCTGCTTTTGTGATAACTATTAAAACTCTAACCCACTGACCTATTCCCTGGTTATTTTTTATTTCTTTTGCTTTGTGAGATTAATACTCTTCAGATGAAAATCCAATGAAGAAAGAAGAGTGCTTTCAGTGTAAGGATTGCAATGTGGCAAAACAGAATAAATAAGAACTCCAAGATTCATGGTATTTCTCCTTGCCTTTTCAGCTTATCTTCTTTTGAAGTAATTTATCTTGTCAACGATGTTTCCATTTTTCTGTGATAGAAGTCCCTTAATAACAAATAGCCATGGAGCAGTGTTCTCCATTCCAGAGTCTGGCTTTGTAATTATTGGCTTTGACAGCAGACAATAGGAGTTTGAGGAGCAGAATTAAGAGAATGCTATAGATAGGCAATACATGTATCCAGAAGAAATAGTCCCCAAACAGTGGAATTCAGAAAGCACTAAGGATACAGCTATTTAAGTCTCTTCCTAGCTATCCTGGGAGCTGAGAGAACACAATTTCACAAGGTAGACAGATATCCCATTTCAAAAGCAGATGAGAAATCAAAGAACCTCATTTGGAATAAAATATATTGGCTCAGATTCTGTCTCCATATGCTTCAAAAATCATATTCCAAGAGGATTTTGGAAGAAGCTTTGACTTTAAAAAGTCATTAAGCTGCAAAGTTGGGTTAAGAATCCATACATACTAAATGACACCATGGAAGTTCAGGGGCACACTAGGTTTTCTCTTAACCCCCACAGGATCGCCTCATGTCTACTTTCTGTCATTCCAGTGGAAGAAACTAAGAGCTTTCAAGATAGTAGGTGACAAATGTTTTAGCAGAAATGGTGAGATTTTTAAGACACCTTCTTTGAGGACTGACCGGTGAAACAGTTTCCCCAAACCTGGAAATCGAAAACTGTCATCCCCAAGAGATTAGAATAATCTTCACAGACTTCAGATCTCAGCATGATGAGGAATTACTACAGTACTTTTCATCCTCCCTATCTCACTTAAAACTGCCAAAGTGCCAAAGTGTCTCCTCTAGGAAAGTTGTAATTAGAACCCAACCCACTATTTCTTTCCATTCATTCACTGTGTTTCCCTCTGTTCCAGGCAGGGTGGGTAAGAGCTCTAGCCCAAGTGCCAGGTTGCTATCTACCTATGCTGGGAGGTCATGTAATTTCCCCTATTCCATCCCTTAATTCTGTTTGCATCTCTAAGTCACCAAATACAAGATCTTCTGATGTAGTCTACTTCAAAATTGGTGGAGCTAATCCCGTGACCTGTTGCTGTTAAAAATATTTTTGCCTCCTCTCACTCATGTGCATCTCTCTGAAGCTTTCTCCAGAAATATTTCAAAATAATTTAGAGATGTATCTGCAATTACTTTTCATTCCTTTTGAAAGAATAAAGTGGCCTTGACTGATGCGTGGAAGTCACTAGCCCGTCTGTAATTGCTCACCAGCCTGGGTATTATTGAAACAAGAGAACGCTTGTCGCTGCTGGTCACAAATTACCTTTGTCTTTTCCTTCTTTACCACTATCTTGAGAGCCTTATAGGGCACTTTCATGTAGTAGGAGGAAATAGAGATGAGTTGGTTTGATAATTAACTTATGCCTGGCATAATTAGTTTTAAGTCTCATCCAAAGTAAGAAGGCCCTGACTGTTCCATGGTGGATCAAACAGTTTGGTTGGAAGCCTAATCAGCTGGGTTTTACATACAGAATTTACATATAGAATTTTACATATAGAATTTACATATAGAATTTATAGAACTGGTCCTTAATGAAAGACCAGTTTGCTGAGGTGTGGTAAGGTGGAAGGGAGTCAGCAATAGGTGTCAGGGATCCTGTTGGCCAACCATAAGTGGTCCCGTTCTTTTTTTTTTTCCTATTAAAGATTTTATTTATTTATTTGTTAGAGAGAGAGAGTGTGAGCACAGGCAGACAGAGTGGCAGGCAAAGGCAGAGGGAGAAGCAGGCTCCCCGCCAAGCAAGGAGCCCGATGTGGGACTCGATCCCAGGACGCTGGGATCATGACCTGAGCCGAAGGCAGCTGCTTAACCAACTGAGCCACCTAGGCATCCCTAAATGGTCCCATTCTTAAAGGAGAAGGGAGAGGCAGTTCATGGAGGTGTCTAAGTTTGGTGAGAGTTGAAATTGGAGGCTGAAAGGGACACTACTCCACAGAAGGTGTTACTATAAAATGTTGTCATCACCGGATGCAGGCAAGGAGGGAGACTGAAAGAAATACTCTAGCTTCTCCCTTCTTCCCATACAGAATGGGCAAAGAGGATCTAGGAGCAGAGAACAACCAGAACACATCATCTTTTGAACTGTCCTCAGAACAATTTTTCCTATCCAGTATTTAATTCGAACAATAATGGATGAAAGTGTTCCTTTAGGAAAAGTGAATTGAGGGAAATCGGTGGAGGGGGGATGAACCATAAGAGACTGTGGATTCTGAGAAACAAACTGAGGGTTTTAGAGGGGAGGGTGTTGGGGGGATGGGTTAACCCAGTGATAGGTATGAAGGAAGGCATGTATTGCATGGATCGCTGGGTGTGGTGCATAAACAATGAATCTTGGAACACTGAAAAAATAAAATAAAATTAGTTTAAAAAAAAAAAAGTGTTCCTTTAGAGCATCATCTTCCTCTATAGTTTTTTTTTTAATATTCTAGACATCGATTGGCTTTTAAATTTTTATTTGACTCAGAATCCCTAATGCAAATGTTAATTGTTGAACTGCGTAGTGATAATGCACAGGGTCAGTGAGGGATTGGGATCTGCTTGCTTCTAAAAGAAATGGTTCCAACTTGTCATCCTTCTGCATTTTTGACCATGTTTTTCTATGGTCTGCTGGTATCCTATGACAGCAGCTGGTCTGTGTCACAGATGTCCATGTCTGCAGTAACTTTAGCTCCTAGTTCTGAATTCAACTACTTTCATTTCTCTGTTCATTTAGGAAAGACATAACACCATTGTAGTCATTTATGCAACACATCTTTATTGAGCATCTATTCTGCTCAGTAAAGGCCCTAAATATATTGATGTGAGCAAAGCAGAAAAACCTCCTGCCCTTAAGGAGTTTATGTCTGTTTTTTTTCTGTGCTAAATCTTTGAGACCTCAGGGACTCTCTTAAGAATCTTTAGGGGCACCTGGGTGATGCAGTTGGTTGAGCACCAGACTCTTGGTTTCGGCTCAGGTCGTGGTGTCAGGGTCATGGGATCAAGCCCCAGTCAGGCTCCGCACCCAGCACGGTCTGCTTGGGCCCCTCTCCCTCTGTCCCTACCCCCTCCACACACTCTCTCTCTCAAGTAGGTAAACAAATCTTAAAAAAAAAAAAAAGAACCTTTAATCTTCTGATGCTTTTTTTGAGGGGTAGGGGTGGGGATGTGAAGAGGCACATTTTCAGGTGCTTAGCTGAATTCTGAACTGTAAAGGTTACCAGATAAATATGTGAGGTATTTATCATACTCTAATGTTCTTGTTGTCAATCATTCAAAAATTATTCCTGAGTATTTACTATATGCTTGTATATGTAGCGATTGAGAAATTAATAAAATATCTTAGTGTTCAGGGTACTGGTCATCTAGTTGGGAAGCAGATATGCAAATAACTACAATGGCTGAGTGTCAAGGGCAATGGGTTTAGCAAATGATTCCATTGTTTTGGATGAGGATGACTATGACAGTTACAGTAATAGCCGTAACTGCCCAATTTCCTGGCTGCTCAGGCGAGCAGCTTAAAGCCTCAGTGTTAGCAATGTGTTGCTTTTATTTAATAGGAGTCCCATAAGTACTTACTTGGAAAAGTAGTGTTTCCCAGAATCTACTGGCACAAACTGTTCAGCCCTTTCAAACACATGAAACAGTTCTAAGCTCAGTATTAACACTGGGGATAAACCACGTGATTCTCAATTAGGGAATTCTTTAGAAACTATGGTTTTAGAGATCCTTGAACATGTACTTTATACCAATACTGTAGACCTGGACTCTGGAAAAATACTCACCAAAACTATGAAAAATGAAACCACATTATCATGAAAAAGTTGTCCTAATAGTGGTTGGCATTATTTATATATATGAACTGCTCTAACTGTGGACTCTGTAACTACTCACAGCCCTCACCATATTTCCAAATCTCTGCCTTAAAATGCTCTGTCCGGGCCAGAGTTGGCTGATCCCTGACATGTTGAAAAGGATGCTCAACGACCCTAGTTTTAATCTAACGAAGACTGAAAATTTCTCTGGCAATACAGTTTGGGCATGCCCAATGAGGCTTTATGTTTCTAAACAATAGAAACACTCCTATGGAATATATATTTTTTAATTTCTTCCTGACTCTCTTTTCCCTTATTTTTTTCTGAGAAGAGATGTCCCTCATAAAGAAAAGGGAAACTAATATAGCTACTTCCCATGAGGAAGATAATCTTCTTTCAGGTCTCCAGTGTTCACAGGGATAGCTCCACCTTTAACCCCAGCCCGTACGTAGGCTGAACACTCAGGGACCTAGGAGGACTCTACAGAGCAATATTTGGATCCTCCTTTAGAACCAAGTTACAAGTCATACTTGGAGTTCTGTAAAAAACTAAGTCTCAAAGACAATTATCATATAATCTCTAATATGAGGAATTTGAGAGTGGGGGGTTTGGGGGGTAGGGAAGGAAAAAATGAAACAAGATAGGATCGAGAGGGAGACAAACCATGAGAGACTCTCAATCTCACAAAACAAACTGAGGGTTGCTGGGGGGTGGGGGGAATGGAGAGGGTGGTTGGGTTATGGACATTGGGGAGGGTATGTGCTATGGTGAGTGCTGTGAAGTGTGCAAGCCTGACAATTCACATATCTGTACACCTGGGGCAAAATAATACATTATGTGTTAATAAAAATAATTTTAAAAAAAACTTAGTCTCAGAGACTGTCTTATTAGAATTGGGGCTTTGTATTTTTATTTATTTATTTATTGTGGTAAAGGAGGTTAAGGGTTTTCTATTTTGTTTTTGTTTTAAGATTTTATTTATTATTTGACAGACAGAGATCACAAATAGGCAGAGAGGCAGGCAGAGAGATAGGAGGAGGCAGGCTCCCTGCTGAGCAGAGAGCCTGATGCGGGGCTCGATCCCAGGACCTGCAGGGCTCGATCCCAGGACCCTGGGATCCTGACCTGAGCTGAAGGCAGAGGCTGTAACCCACTGAGCCACCCAGGCAACCCAAGGTTAAGGGGTTTATGTGCTGTATAGTACAGTGTGTCCATGAGACTGGAGAAAGTATAAACTTATTTTTATACTTATATTAGCTGTATTTTGTAATACAATGTTTGTTGCACTTTTCTTCAGCCTCCAAACACATTCTAGCTGAAGTACTTCAAAATGCAAAGCAATATGCCCAATTATTAATCTAGAAAAGGGCAATAGATATCTCCTTTTCCCCATTTTTCCAGACTGTTTGGACACTGTTAATATATTTGTTCAGTAACTGTTTTTTGTTCCAGACTAACCACTAAATGCATTGCTTTGCACTTAGAAGTTCTTTATCTGAAAACACATTATAAAACATATTGTTTCAAAATGTACCTTACATACTTTAAAAATAAATTTATCCTTACAAATGCCCCATCATTATATTGTACTCCTGAAGTTAACATAATGTTGCATGTCAATTACATCTCAATAAGAAAAATAGTTTATCCTATGTTAGTTACCTAACTCTGCAGACAACTTGTATAATTTGACCCTTTTGTCAGATTTTCTTCAAATGGTAAAACATCTTTGGAGCAGAAATGCACTCAGAAGATATTAAAGTCTTTCACCTATATTATTCAGCTAAATTAATGTATGTCCTTGTGGTTCCCTCCCTGAGTAATATCAATGACAAAAGGGAATCAATAGACATTGTTTCCAAATGTTTGATACTGATGATAACTATTATGCTGCTTTTTTTGCTTAATCAATTCTTACCTTGTATCAGGGTATGACTGTATCAGTTGTCTAGTAGATTTAATGCGGCTTAGCTGTCTAGCAAGACAGGGAAAGGATTAGCTATCAGTCAGCCAGGCCTTGTGCTGTGACACATTGATTCAAAGAAAATTGATAATGTTATATAGATAACCACAAAAGACTTTTGTGTCTTGGTTTCTCACCACCTCACCTTACTGATTGGCTTTTCTTCTACTTCCAATAAAGGCAATAAATTATCCACTGTGTACGGAATAAATGTGAGTTACTGATACAGCCAAATGACTGAAAAAGGCACAATGCCACTTTAAAAATGACAGTTTGTTATGGGATTCCTTTTTCAACAACAAACCCCACAGCCTGTGCACCAAGCCCAAGCATGAAGGATATTACGTTATCCTTTCAACATTTAGCAGTATCTATTACTTGGGCTTTTATTTATCTTCCAGCATGCCTTATCTTGAATAATGTATGTCACCTTCTCTCACATATGCTCATTTTTTCTATTTGTCCCTGAATATAGAAACCCTATTTATCAAGCAAAAATTCTTCTAGACTGGTGTCCTAAACATGGGGCATCGGTATAATGGAGCTAAATGGGAATCACAATCTATTTCTTTCTCATACTTCAAACATTCTCTTTTTTCAGAAACATACTTCAGGGGCACCTGGGTGGCTCAGTTGGTTAAGCATCTGCCTTCGGCTCAGGTCATGATCCCAGGGTCCTGGGATCAAGCCCCACATTGGGCTCTTTTCCAATTGAGATCTCTCATTCTACTTTCTTAGTCTTGTAATGTCTTCAGAGGAACTTTGTTACCTTGAATAAAGTCTATATATTACAGACATGACAATACATACAGATCTTCTTTGTCTCAAAAAGCAAACAAATAATGAAATCATATGGCTGGTAATGGTTATGTGTATGAATTACTGGTTCATGCATTTGTTCAACAATATGTGATTGTTGCTGCCTACGTACCAGGTTCTGTGCCATGCACTGGGTCTCCAGTGGTGATATTTTTTGTTTCTGCTAATCTGTCAAATTTTAGAGGAAGGATACTAGTATTGGGAAATACAAATAATATTATGATCAGAATTATGCTTTAAAATTTTACTTTGTACTGATTTTATTTTATTAAGCCAAACTTTAAAATTTTAAAACTAAAACATAATGTGAGAGAACCTAATATAGAATGATATGTAATGAGGGATGCCTGGGTGGCTCAGTGGGTTAAGCAGCTGCCTTCGGCTCGGGTCATGATCCCAAGGTCCTGGGATTGAGTCCCACATCAGGCTCCTTGCTTGGCGGGGAGCCTGCTTCTCCCTCTGCCTCTGCCTCTGCCTCTGCCTCTGCCTGCCACTCTGCCTTCTTGTGTGTGTGCTCTCTCTCTCTCTCTCACTCTCTCTGACAAATAAATAAATAAAAATCTTAGAGAGAGAGAAAAAAAAGATATGTAATGAAAAGTAAAATTTTTCTTTCCTCTCCCCCAAACCCCTAACCTTCGTTCCTCCAAACAAACTTTGCCAATGGATTTTGTGCTTTGTTTCAGAGTAAAACAAAACAAAAATCTAAAACCAAACACACACAAACATACATACATATATATGTTTGCAGGCACACAAATAGTATTATATGATATATTCTGTACCTTAATATTTTCATTTAGTATTTTATTGCACAGATCTTATAACTTTGCCATAGAGGGACTTACATATTTATCTCATTCTTATTTAAAAGACATTTAAAAAATTCTTAAACACAATCGAATGCATAGAAAATGTGTAATATAATATCAACAACATTTATTTTTCCTGAGTGAGTTATCCTACTTCCTAGGAATGTCTTGGTATTTATTTTTTATAAACAAGTAAGTATCCTAGAATACAATCACCAGAACTGGGAAATTTAACATAGATGTATTTCTACATCTTCTCTTCAGATATGATTCAGGTTTTAGCAGTTGTCCTAATAGTTAAAGAATCTATTTTTAGTAAAGTGATCTATTTCAAAATCTTTCATTTCATTTAGATACCATGTCTATGTAGTCTCCTATACTTGGAATAGTTTGTCAGTGGTTTTGTTGTTTTGTTTTTTTAATTTTTATGATCTTGTCTCTTGAAAATTATAGACCAATTTGGATTTTTTAAATGTTTCATCTAATTTTAGGTTACGAATTTCGGACAGGAATAATATGGAATCAATGCTCTGTTCCTCTGATTGAATTCTGCCAGGTCTCAGGTGATGTTAATTTCTCCTATTAGTGATGATGTTCACTTTAATTTCTTTGTAATGTTGGTGTTGTCCCAGCTTTTCTACTACAGAGTTACTCTTTTCCTTCCCTTTTACAACTAGTAAGCATCTTGTAGGGCGGTACTTTGGAACCATAAAAATATCCCATTCCTCATCAGATTCTCCATTTGTTTATTTCTATCCATATACATCATGGATCCCATTTTATTTATTCAGTTATAATCCTTTATCATCATTTATTTTGATGTGTAAATTGTCCCAGATTAGGCTGCAAGGGCTCTTTCAAGCTGACTCCTATGTCCTTATGACTCAGGAGACCCACAATTTTTTGATACCTCCTTGCTCTGTGGCATAGTAAGATATTTCAGATTTATCTTGTACTTCCCTTACCGCAGTTCTGATTTCAGCCTTTTCTCCTGGAGTCCCAGTTTCTTCGGTGGATGGTATTTAGAAACCAAGATCTTGGTGATAGATGTGCTCACTGCCTTTGGGGATATTGTAGGTATCAAGTCCTCTCAGTGGACAGAGCATACATACGGTGGTACATGCACACACAGACAAATGTATACACATGTACATTCACATTTATTTTTTTATCTCCCTTTCACTATTTTTAACTCACTTTTCCACAGTGAGAAACTGGTTGTCAAGATATTTTTTAAGATTTATTTATTTATTTGAGAGAGTGGAGGGGGGGAGCAGGAAAGAGAGTCTCAAGCAGACTCCGTGCTGAGCTCAGAGCCCCATTTGGTCTTGATCTCATGACCCTAGGACCACCAACCAAGCCAAAAACGAGTGGGACACTCAACCAACTGTGCCACCCAGACTCTCCAATTATTTTTTAATATATCTACTTGGTTTATCTGTTCCTTTGTGACCAATCTCCCATTGCCACTATCATCTTTTCCCCGTACACATGCTTTCTTTACCCTACTGTGATACACCACAGGACTGCCAGCAACGTCACCCACAGTCAGCCCCTCCATGTGGAAGTACTCTTCATCCCACCCATTCCCCAAGAGCCCACTTACAGGATGAGCCCCATGCCTCAGTGTGGAAGCCCTCCTTACCCTCCTCAGGCTGCAACACTAGGTTCTGGACTGTTCCAATGTGGGGATACCTTTGTTACCCTCCTGGAGCTCTCATTGCCCATGCTGGATAGTCCTCTGCCAGTCCTTACATGTTCTGTTCTGACATCCTCTTCTGAATCACCAAGTTTCCTCCTCATCACTCATGCGGACTATACCTTGTTCTACCTGGATTACTTTAGAAAAAAAAAAATTATTTAGGAAGATGAAGAGTGAATTTTAAAGAAATCATTATCTGCCAGTATTTTAACTTGAATAACTATAGAGCAAAAATAAAACTATGATCACTAATGGTTCTAATTAAGAGCATAGCTTAGACCATTTCTCTTTCCTGAGTCTCTCTCGGCCTCCACCTCCCTGCCCCCCCTCCCCCACACAGCAGCTGTGATTACCGATGCTGTTAGCTCTTATTTTATCTCTTTAATGTAGGTAGTCCTTAACTAATGAGATTTATATGAATACTCTGTAGACCTAAACATCCTATTCTGGTTTCCTCCATCCCCGAGATCTTCTCAGTTATATACCTACCCTTTTCTGTGTCTGGTATAGCTGCTATTGAAGGAAACCTTACTTCAATACCACAGCCACTAAAGCAGGAGATTATGGCTCTGTGATCACCTTTTTGCTAATTTGGACCTCAGTGATCTCGAAGTCTTAAGACTTAGCTACATGGTATGCAGACCAGGAGCCAGGGGGCTCTAGACAGCTCTGAGTAGTTCCAGGCTGGGAGCCTCATGTTGGACATGGCTTGAATTGGCTTTAAGATTAAAAGAGCTTTAGGGACCTGGATAGGCATTTCTTCAAAGAAGTTATACCAAGCCAACAGGTACATGAACAGATTCTCAACATGACTACTCATTTGGGAAATATAAATTAAAACCACAGTGAGATGTCACTCCACACCTGTTAGAATGGCTATATCAAAAAGACAAGAGATAAATGCTGACACAGATGAGGAGAAAACTGAACCCTTGTACTTTGTTGCTGGGATTGTAAATTGGCACACCCACTGTGGAAAACAGTATGGAAGAGCCTCAAGAAATTAAAAATACAACTACTGTATGATCCAGCAATTTCACTTTTAATATATCCAAAGGAAACAATACATACTCCAAAATATGTCCACACCCTATCCCCATGTTTATAGCAACATCATTTACAACAGCCAAAGGGTAGAAACAACCTAAGAGGTCAAAAGGTATAAAACTTCAGTTATGGGCGCCTGGGTGGCTCAGTGGGTTAAGCCGCTGCCTTCGGCTCAGGTCATGATCCCAGGGTCCTGGGATCGAGTCCCACATCGGGCTCTCTGCTTAGCAGGGAGCCTGCTTCTCCCCTCCCCTCTCTGCCTGACTCTCTGCCTACTTGTGTAATCTCTGTCTGTCAAATAAATAAATAAAATCTTTAAAAAATATATATATTTTTTTAAATTTTGTCATTTTTTAGGGCGCCTGGGTGGCTCAGTGGGTTAAAGCCGCTGCCTTCAGCTAGGGTCATGAGTCCGGGGTCGTGGCATCGAGCCCCGCATTGCGCTCTCTGCTCTGCGGACAGCCTGCTTCCTCCTCTCTGCCTGACTCTCTGCCTACTTGTGTAATCTCTGTCTGTCAAATAAATAAATAAAATCTTTAAAAAAAAAAAAAAACTTCAGTTATAATGATAGAACCAGGGCTATAATGTATGACATGATGACCAGAGCTAACATTGCTGCATGATGTACAGAAAAGTTGTTAAGAGAGTAAATCCTATGTGTTCTCATCACAAGGAGAAAACTTTTCCTTTTTTCTTTTCTTTTCTTTTTTTTTTGTATCTATATAAGAAGTGAGATGTTAGTTGAACCTACTGTGGTAATCATTTCACAATATATGTAAATTAAGCCATCATGCTATACCATTTAAACTTATTCAGTGATGTATGTCAACTGTGTCTCAGTGAAACTGGGGAAAAAATAAGGTAACAGCATCTACAAATGGAAATATACTTGAGGGTTCTTTAAAATAAATACATTTCGTTGAGAAAAATATACATAAAGTCACCTGGGAAGAAACCAATAAATGCAGATTCTAAGAATTGAGAAAACGGAAAGATGTTTCACACATGCACATAGAAAGAAGGGAAAGAAAAGAAAAGTCCTCTGGGGCTCAGGGAACTTGAGGGTTTGAGGCTTTTAGAGGGACAACTTTAGCCATGTTGCAGTGTCCTGGGCTCTCTTGTGCTAACTGGGAAACGTGAGCAGTTTTTTCTGGGGGCTGTTCTGAACTATAATAGAAATTCACAGCTGCTTGGTGTTCTATTCACATATAGATAAAATGTAACATGGGAAATTTGAACTTCTGGGTTCAAGGATGAATTTGTGTCAGCCTGACCTGGAGAACAGGCAGTCTGTTTCTGTCTGAAAGTCAAAGCTATGACATCTGATACTGGCAACTGAAGAAAAAAGTGTTTGTATGAAATTTTAATCCCTTAAAGTTTTCTGCTTCTTGATTACAACTTTGCTTAGTTATATGTTAAAATAGTATATTCATTCATGTAACCCCTCTTTGAAATCTTCTCCCCAAAGGAAGACATTCCTGGCCATTCTAAAATAAATAAACAAACAAATAAATAAATATTTGAAAACCATGATAATAAATTAATTCAATAGCATTTGCCTCCTAACCAAGCTTACTGTAATCTGTTTATGTGTGACACTTGGATGAGAAGCATATTTTGTAATGTATTCACTTCACAAATTGGAGATTGTGATTTTCTTTTGGCCCAGTAGCATATATCTCATTACACAGTGTCAAGCCCATAGTTTCCAGGGCCTTGGGGTGTCACAGGGAGCAAGTCAAGGAGGTTTATTACTGGGTCCTGGGCTGAGGACTCAGACTATAAGCAGTTTATTTATCCTTCCATTTCTTCGGTGGGTGTTTACTGAGCACTTCTTGTGTTCAACACACTATGAAGTATGTAACACATCACAGACTTGAATATAACATCAGGCTTATGTGTTTAAAGGATTACTCTAGGGACACCTGGGTGGCTCAGTGGATTCAACCTCTGCCTCTGGCTTAGGTCATGATCTCAGAGTCCTGGGATCAAGCCCCACATCGGGCTCTCTACTCAGCAGGGAGCCTGCTTCCCTTCCTCTCTCTCTGCCTGCCTCTCTGCCTACTTGTGATCTCTGTTAAATAAATAAATAATCTTTAAAAAAAAAAAAAAAGAAGAAGAAGGGACAGCACATGTTAAGCGGGGCTGATGAGGAGGCTCTGTAGAACCTGAGCTAGGAATTACATGGAGGGGGATTTCAACAGGTTGGAGTGGGGAAGCTTCTTCACATGGCATAAGCAGTTCCCAGGCTTTTGGCATCTTCATGTGTGGATCTTCATGAATTGTTTGGGGAGCCATAAAGCTTGAGTTTCATGAGTAACAGTATACTACTCAGGGACTATCTTAAAACTCCTCCTCTTATTCAATGGTGCATGTGAAGCCATTAAGGTTTTGCCTGATACTAGACCACAGTCAGTATTATTTCTTGTTATTATTAAGTACATCAGAATCCAAAAACGACTGTGATATGTGTTAGTGTTTCCCCAGATGGATAGAGGGTTATTTGATAGTGAAGGCTTTCCTCTATCAGCAGTCCAAGAATTTGGAATGAAAACCAGGTAAGAAAGAGCCCTGAAAATTTTAGCATTTCCCAGCCGTGCTGTCAGAATTTCTCCTTTGTAAGATTGGGTGTCATGATACATGGCTTCTAAAAGTGACCAAAGTTGTCCAGCTGCTGTGCTGAGCCACAGTGAAGTCAGATGGTTTTCTTATTTGGTTTGTAAATCTAATACATGGTAAAGTGGCGTGTGGCCATACGTATTTTAATGTTTTTCACCAACTTCTCTACCAGTAAAATTCTGACACCTCATTCCCTAACAGGAATTACAAAAGGATCACACAAACGCCAATGAAGCCATCCCCTTGCCCATAAATAATAATGAGAAATTATAGCTCATTCTTTACAGTTTTTAAAAAGTTCATAATAAACTTTTAAAAAATTATGTGGTTCATGTCAAATGTAACAGAATATACAAAAATGGGACTTTAAGTCAGGAAGTTTGGACAGTGAGATCCTATGTTACCATTTCAAACACACTATGATAGGAAAGATGTCAAAAGGGATGATTTTTAGGAAAATAGGAGAAGGTATAGGGTATGATGAAGTCCAGAAATTGTGAGCAGATTTGTTTGATCATGATGGGGTTAGACTTTCTTCATGTTTTATTTTAGTCTCCTGTCCCAGTTCTATCACCCATAATCCAAGAAATGTTAGGAATATAAAGTTGCCAAATTATCTTTGGAGATTTTGACATCTTGATTTGAATTTTCACAATGAGAGTGAATCTTTGACCGAATTGTTTAGAATAGAAAATTCTCTGAAAGTGATTTCGGTTTTGTTTTTTAAGATTTTATTTATTTATTTGACACACAGAGATCACAAGTAGGCAGAGAGGCAGGCAGAGAGAGGAGGAAGCAGGCTCCCCACTGAGCAGAGAGCCCGACACGGGGCTCGATCCCAGAACCCTGGGATCATGACCTGAGCCAAAGGCAGAGGCTTTAACACACTGAGCCACTCAGGCACCCGTGAAAGTGAGTTTAAAAAGACTAGTGACTTACAGGACATAGGATAAAAGACAGTTTTCCTGTTAAATCTATTCTTGGTAAATATTGGGCCTTGATAACATAGAATGAGGTCTGGCTTCACACAGTGGCTACATGCAATCATTGTGTGGTCTGACTCTGAGCTATGTGATCTTGGAATGATTTGACCTCACTGGTAGGATTGTTCTGAGATTTAAATAAGAGAACTGGGTATAGATAGGTATTGGCCCAAGATCTAGAGGGAGCAATCACTCAGTAAAAGTTAACTGCTAGTCAGTACCTTCATCTAACACTGGTGGACTAACAAGTGGAACTTTATGGTATTTGGGACAGTGATGATAGAATGGATTATATCTGCTTTCCTATAGTTAGAAGCAGGACTGGAGGCAAACTTCAGGAATTGAGCTTTCATATTATTTTCACAGCACTAGCAGTTCCAAATGTACCTGAGCTTAAGTGTCATCAAGGGAAATACTGGGGGGTTTGTTTTACCTCTAAGTATAGAATCTAATAAAAGAATCAGATTAAGTAAGTGTCTTAAAAATAGTGCTCAGGATTTTGAATTTTCTACTTATATATATGGCTATTATTGAGTATCTTCTATGAACTAACATTGTGCTATGAGATTTTTTATTTTTAACATAGAGTAAAATGGACTTCTTTTTGTTCTAGAAATTTTAATATATATGTAGATTTACATAAGTACAATCACAATCATAGTTCAGTTTCAGCACTCTAAAAATCTCTTTTGTGCTGAACCCTTATAGTCTCACCCTCTGTGTGTCCCTAACCCTTGGTGACCAGTGAGCTGTTCTCCATCACTGTAGTTTGCCTTCTCCAGACTTTTATATGAGTAGAATCATATAGTACCTAGCTTTTTGAAACTGGCCTCTTTCATTCTCTCGGCACATAAGGCCTTTGAGATTTATTCTTGTCATCGCATTCATGAATAATTCATTCCTTTTTTGTGCTGTGTGGTATTCCATTTGGTATTCATTTGAATTTGATAAGTGGTAATTTTTCAAATATTAGTAGCCATGTTGGAGTCTAAAACCGTATCAGTGAGCTTTTCATACTGTGTTATAAGAAATGCATGATCTCTCTATACTTTGGATTTTTTTTTCAAGATTTCATTTATTTATTTGACAGAGA